>QRDG01000570.1:0-42243 GCA_012064385.1 Puccinellia tenuiflora | reverse complement strand
CATTTGGTTCCAATCACATTATGGTTCTTGGGTCTTTCCACTAGGGACCATACTTTGTTTCTCTCAAAGTTATGGAGCTCTTCGTGCATAGCATGAACCCAATCTTCATCTTCAAGAGCTTCATACACCTTGGTAGGTTCAAAATGTGATATATGAGCATGGACACCACAAAAGAGTAATAGTTGCCTCCGAGTGGACACACTCCTTCCAAGACCACCAATGATGTTCTTTTGATAGAGAGATTTGTTTATGTAATGCCACGGCCTTGCTAGCCACTCGACGAGCAAGAGCATCTGAGGGTCTCTCATTTGGGAGGTGCATCTTCATCATCTCCTTCATCTAGATTTGATTAATCCGAGAGTGGGTTGGAGTTCTTGGTGAGAGATCACCAAAATCTTGACCACCATTATCATTGGGTGGATCTTGATCATTATCATGATGGTTGGTATCATCTTGTAGATCTTGAGCTTGTTCTTGGTTTGCGGCTTGATCAATGGTTGATGTAGAAGGCTCCACTTGCGTCGAGCTTGAGTCCAACTCCGTTGCCACAAGGGGTTCCTCAATGGGTATAAGGGGACCTATACCATTCTTCCTATGGCGATGGAGGAGGGCTCATCACCTACAATCATCAAGATCAACTTGCCCCACTTGGGGAGCCATTATCCTCAGGAAATACCACATTCTAGATTCTTCAACACACCCGGGGATATGTTGAAACCCTATAAGTGTGGGAATCCTTGGCGTAACCACAAATATGCCTTCAAAAGTTCTAGGGCCCAAAACTTAGGTAATTTAGAACCTTATTAAACTTGACATTTTGCAACAAAAACTTTTAAGTGTAAGGAGGTTCGGCTTTTTACCACCAAGAAGTTCATACGAGTCTTTTTAGTGAATGGGCGGAGATAGAGCGGTTGGTTAGATGACAAGCGGTGTTGATGGCTTCGGCCCAAAGTTATATGGAGACTTGATTCGGCCATCATTGTTCTTGCCATATCAATAAGTGTCGGTTCTTCCTTTCCGCAACACCATTTTGTTGCGGGGTATACGCAGCGGAATATTGTGTTTAATGCCCTCATAACTCAAGAATTCATCCATGGTGTAATTCTTATAAACTCGGTTCCATTGTCACTTCTTATGGCCAAGATGGTTTGTGTCATATTGGCGTTGTACTTGGGTAGCCCAATCAATGAATTCCCTTTGAGTTTCACTCTTCTTCTTGATATAGAAAGTCCAAGTGTATCTTGTATAATCATCAACAATTACCAAGCAATATTTCTTGCCACCAAGACTCTCATAAGTAGGAGGCCCAAACAAATCCATATGAATGAGTTGGAAGGGCCTCGTTGTATTGATAGTTGTCACCTTGGGGTGGTTCTTCTCATGCATCTTTCCGGCAACGCAAGAGCTACAAGGACGATCTTTAGAAAAATTAACTTTTGTTAGTCCTTCCACATGCTCACCCTTCACAAGCGTTTGCAATTTCTCATACCGACGTGGCCCAACCGGCGATGCCAAAGCCAACCCACGTCGGATTTAGCCATTAGACTTGTGGCAATGTGTGTAGTTCTTTCGAGAAATCCACTACATACATACGGTTTTCCACAAATCCAACAAAGGCTACTTTAAGAGAATTGCGTGAAGGATAAGCACATGATATCGTCCAAAGACAACGGTAAAGTTGCACTCGCAAAGTTGCAAAACGGAAAGTAAATTATAACCAAGGGACTCAACAAGGAGGACTTTCTCAATGGACGTGTCGGAGAAATGACCACCTTGCCGTGCCCAATACCTTGAGTTCGGAACCATCACCAATAGTGACATGAGATATCTTGAGAAGTTGATGCTTTAAATCTTTCAATACTTCTTTGCTTCCGGTCCATATGTGCGGAACAACCGCTATCAATAAGCCATGATGATCCTCCGGAAGCACACACCTACAATGGATCAAGTTCTTGACTTAGGTCCCCATGTTTTGATGGGTCCTCTTTGTTAGTCACAAGGGTCTTGGGAACCCAAATAGTAGAACTATAATCACTACCATATGAAGTGCCGACATATTTTGCATAAACATGTCCATTATTAGATTTCAAAAGCACATAAGATGGATTATATTTTCCCGCAAAATTGTTGTGGGAAGATGTGTTCTTAGAAGCAATGCTCTTAGCAAGGATATCGAATTCATCTTCATCATTAGACAACTCCCCCTCCTTCACAAAAACAATAGCATTAGTGGAGGGAGTTGGTTTTCTCTTCTCATTGGTCTTCTTGGATGTGACTCCAAATCCAAGTCCTTCCTTACCCACACTCTCCTTTGATTTCTCAAAAGATTATTGAGACTCTTTTCTCCTTGGATGCAAGACACTAGTCCTTTCTCAAGTTGAGCCTTCAACCTATTGTTCTCCAATATGAGAGATGCTTTGACACACAAGGGGTTAGTGGCACAAGCATTTTCATTTACATCCTTATTTTGAGAGTTGTCATGTGACTCCTTAAGAACCTTGAGCTCTCTTGAGAGTGCCATGTGAGCTTTTTCAAGATGCTCAAAATCCTTAAGTAGTTCATTGTGACCATTCATAATGTTATCATTTTCATCCATGAATTCCTTAAGCTTACATAGTGCATGATCACGGTCACCCATCATCTTAGATAGATCTAAAGTGGAGATTTCCTCAATAGAATCTTTAAGACATAGTGCATTATCTAGGGCTTCCTCAAGCTCCGCTATCCTATTAGCATCATCACGAGCGAAACCCTCAAGTTCACATATTCTTTCTTCATGTTCTTCTATGAGACCATATGCATTACCAAGTTGAGTCATGAAAGCATCAAATGCAATTTTATTTTCACTTTCAAGTGATCTCATGACTTTTGAAAGATTATTAGCATTCTCATCATCAAGTTCCTCAACACAATTTAACAATGATGGAGTAGAGGAAATTGAGGGTTTTCGTGAGTGGGTTACCTTTGGAGATGTACCCTTGGCCATAAGGCACTTGTGTTTGGTAGGACCTTGCTTGTCATTCGGGGTTGAAAAGAGTGAATCCAAAGAAGAAGGAATAACCCCAATTGCCATTGTCGCCATGCCGACTTGTTCTTCTTCATCTTCACTTTCTTCACCTCCGGATATATATTCTTGCTCATTTGTCACCATTGCCCTTTTAGATACCTTCTTCATGAAGTTCTTGTTTTTAGGAACAAAGTTGGTTTTCTTGACGAGCTTTCCTCCATTCTCAATCCTACTCTTGTAGGGACAATCCGCAACGAAGTGCTCACTATCTCCACAATTGAAACAAGTTCTTGCTTTATTTGTACTTGAGCCTTCTCTTCCCTTGTTCTTCGTTGCATTTGATCTAAAATCCCCTTTCTTCCACAAATTGTGGTTGGCAAGCGCTAAGCACTCATTGTGTGACACCCTCTTTTCTTTCTCCGATGGCACATAGGTGGATCCACCTTCATCACTTGATTCTTCCTCATCATAGGATGTTGCCTTCAAGGCAAGAGATACTTTCTTCATTCCATTCACACGAGTTAGAACATCTTCCGAGGATTTCTTCATCATGTTCATGGTGACAAAGGTGCCCAAAACATCATTGGGAGTTAGTTCCATGTAGTCCGCTCTTGCTTGAACATTCATTACCATATTCTCATTGTATGGAATCAAGGTTTGAAGAAATTTTCCCTTGAACCAATCATCATCACAATCCTTGAATCCAACATCCTTCATGTCCACTACAAGAGCCTTGAGTCTTCGATATACATCCTCCGGAACTTCTCCATCCTTCATGATGAAGTGATCAACTTGCCATTGAAAAAGTGTTTTCTTTGAGCATTGCATGCTCACATTGCCATCATACATGGCAAGTAGATACTCCCAAGCTTCCTTGGCGTTTGGGAGAGACCGGATGTGCTCAACACCTTCATTGACCATTGCCTTCTCGAGCATGTGCATAGCATGTGCATTGAGTTGTTCATCAATGATCTCACTTGAGGTCAAATTGTTGATATCCTTAGGATAGTATCCCCTCTCAATAATTCTCCATATTTGCATTGAAGAGCTACACACATAAGATTTCATAGAAGCTTTCCAATTAGTAAAACGGGCCCTATCTACTAAAGGTGGATTACCAAGATTGTTCACATGCGGATATTGAACATTAAGAGCATTGTTATAAATATGTCCAAATTGATTTGGGTTTTCATTTCTAGATGAGTGTTCGTCACTTTCTTTTGAAGGAGTTATGGGATTACCATTTTCATCTAGAGAGGGACTTTTATTTGCATTGCTAGATGTAGAGGCAAGTTTCATTATTAGTTCCTCTAACCTATCCATCCTCTTATCGGATCTTTCCCCCATGGACTCGACTTGTTTTTGAAGCAATTCCATGGGAGTGGGATCCCCCATCCTCCTCTTTAGGCGGTGAAGCCTTTAATAAAGAGACGAGGCTCTGATACCAATTGAAAGGATCGATGAGGTTAACTAGAGGGGGGGGGGGTGAATAGGTTAACTACAAATTTTACTTCTTTTTCGTTTTAAAAGAATATTGCTCAAATATAAGTTCTCTAGAATATGCAACTAGGTGAACAACCTTATATGATGAGCAAAGATCACTAGCACAAGATATAGATATAGTAAGCTAGTGCTAACAAGTAAAGGTAAGTGCAAAGATAAACAACAAGATGACACGAAGATTTATCCCAAAGTTCACTTCCCAATGGAAGCTAATCTCCGTTGGAGCGGCGCGGTGTTCACCAAAGTGAAACACCGAGTAGCCTTGATATGGCACACCGTATCTCCGTTGTGACTTACCACCGATGTGGCGAGGCACTTGTCACTATGTTGCCGTTGAGGTTGACAACTAGAACCTTTACAAGGATGAAGCACACTCCACAAGTTGGAGGGTCTCCACCAAATGCACCGAGCCGCCAAGACTCGATGCTCAAGGCCGGGGCACACACCACAACTTAATTGGTGGCTCCCGGCGATGTCTTCTTAGCTCCCAAAGCTCCGAAGAACAACAAGCTCTTAGGGTTCCGATGAACACCAAGAGTAACAAGCCCCCTCTCACAAATCAAGGGGGAAAACGAATCAGTTTGGTGGAGATTGTAGATCAAGAGGTTCTCTCCCAACTCGCCAAATATCAACGAGATGTATTGGCTAGTGAGAGAGATCTATGTGGATTGAGGTGGTCTAAAATGGTGGAGCTTCAAGCTTCTTTCTTTTTTTGATAGACAAGTGACCAAGGTAGAAGAAGAAGCCCTTAAATAGGTGGTCTCGAAAATCCAGCCGTTGGAGAGAAGTGTGAGACCAGCCGTGGGGGCCGGCCAGGCCGGAGCTGTGGCCGGGGAGAGGCCGGCCAACCCACGCGAGCCCCTGACGCAAGCCCGGCCATGGACCGGCCACCATGGCCGGCCTAGTAACCGAGACGGCCCGGCCATGGGCCGGCCATGCCGGGGTGGTGGCCGGCCAGTGCGCAGAGGAATTTGCCCAAGCAGCCCGGCCATGGACCGGCCACCATGGCCGGCCTAGTAACCGAGATGGCCCGGCCATGGGCCGGCCATGCCGGGGAGGTGGCCAGCCAAGCTTTCTTCCTCTCCCCTTCTACTCTTGCTCAAACCTCCTTTTGTCGATGTTTCACCGTTTTAACCTAACAACACATCTTGAACAAAGGGGTTAAATATTATCGTGTTGTCATCAAATATCAAAACATACTTAGGAGATGAGATGTCCTTTCAAAGGGTAAGGGATTGCTTGGGACGACTTCGATACCAAGGAGAAGATCATCTAGAGTCTCCGAGAATTATGATGACAACCAACTTTGGGAGGATGGTGCAGTATATGCAGGGGAGAGGCTTCGGATTCATGCAACCAAATGGCAAGACCCCTTTGTTCTTGATCATTGGGGGATAAAGGAGGACTTCAATGCCTTCACCACTTCAACTGGCTTACTAGAGTTTTCCCGTCATCCACGGAATACATACGAGGAACTCTCGCGAGAATTCCAGTCCACATTCCGGTTCGAGGGGCCCGAAAGCTACAAGCTGATGCATGTAAAATGCATACATGAACTTTGCATTGAATTACTTATATTTCAATCATATTTGCATCATATAAGGGTTATATCATTGTTTTCTATTGATTTTGGGAATATTTCACAGTTTCCCTATTTTTCTGGAATTAACCCTGCTCTGGCAGAAAACCCTATTTTCTATATTTTTGAGTTTCAGGGACCCAAACGACGTCCAAATGACCTGAAATTTTACGGGGGTCATTTTTTGGAAGGAAGAGACGTATGAGCCAAGGAGGCGAAGAAGTGGAGGCCCGAGGGCCAAAACACCTAGGCCCACGCGGCCAGATTCCCTGGCCGCATGGGACCCCTTGTTTTGGGCCTCGTGGCTCCGTTGCCGTCGATCTTTCTTCCAGAAGCTTCGTCTTGACCTAAAACCGACTATAAAAATAGCCCCCCAACGTTTTCCAGAAGGGAGCGCCGTCGAAACATAGAAACACCAAAACAGAGACCTGGAGCTGCAGATTGGAGGGGAAAACACTGGCGGGGCGCTGCCGGTGTGGTCTCCATCTCCCCCAACGTCATCTCCACCGTCTCCATGATGAAGAGGGAGTAGTCCACCCCTGGACTATGGGTTTGTGGAAGTAACTTATGTATCTCTCTTCTCTTTGAGCTTCACTAATTAGCACCGTATGAGCTGCCGAACATGATTACGGTCATCTATGTAATTCCTTTGTGGTGGATCTCTTTATGAGTTAATATATGTTTGAGATTGCAATTGTTTTGTTTCAGTTATGAAAGTAGATGCATATTATGTACCCCCTTCTTGTCTACTTGTTTTGATCAAGCATGTTTATGAGAGCGTGTGTGGGGAAATGTGTGCATTAGTTGGAGTAATGAGGGGGTGGCTAGTGCGGTGAAAGTGAGAGAAGTTCCGTGATCCACTTGGGTATTTTTACCTTACTTTGTTGCCTCACTAGGGATAAAGAAAAATACCATGCTACCGGAGGTGTGGGTGTGACCATTGCCACTTCTCCATGACTAGATCTAGCATGTTCTTATTTTAACTTCATGTCATAAGACTTAAAGCTATGCTCTGATTTATCTTAATTACCGAGGTGCTAAGATTTAGTTCACATCTTGGTGGAGTGTAAGAGAGATTAATAAACAAAAGATCTCTATGTTAGGACGTGATGCCCATATAATTAGTAACTTGTCATGAAACCTTTTGTTGCAATCTCATATGTTAATTCTAGTGTTCCATTGTCTACCACTTTATTAAAGAGAGAGTGCATTTGTGAAACCATGAACCCCGGTCCATTTTTAATCATAAGAAACACCTTTCCAACAACTTATAAGCATTTTCCATTTTCTGCCATTTAAAAATCCAAAAATACAAAAATACTTTTATATCTTGCATTCACAATACAAAACCCAAAAATATCATCCATCTTTGTTTCCACCATCCTTGCATATTTATTTATCATCATTGCATATTTATTTATTGTTTTGCATTTGTTTTATTTTGATATCATTCTCACACCTTATGCTTGACAACCACTTGGTGAGGTTGAGGGCACAAAACAATTTACCTCGTTTGTAGGTTTTCAAGAGAAGGATAAGAAGATAAATCTTTCACTACTGATTCCCCGAGAGTTCGATATTAAACCCTCGTGTCACCCCTCATGGGGAAAACTGTCTTTCCTATACTATACACTCTGCACTTGGAGTCTCAACCTAACCATATTCATTTGACGCAGGCAACTACGTCAAAAGGCCATCAAGACAATTTTCTGGCGCCGTTGCCGGGGAATCATTGTTGTAAAGATTTGTCCAAGGAGTATCTCACAACAAAGTCAACTTCATCACCAACTTGTGCTAACACCTAAGCTTGGGGAGGTTGAGCATCATCTTATCCATCTTTACCTTCAAAGCATTTTATTTTGTTTTGTTTTTGTCTTGCATATCATCTTTATATTTCGGTTTGCATATTTTATTTTCAGTTTTGCATTTTGTGTTGCATTTGTTATTTCAGTTTGCATTGTTTAGTGTCATTTTACTTTCAGTTTTGCATTTAAAAATTAAAAACACATAAAAACTTGCATAATGGAAAAGAGAACCTTTTGGCCATTTAGTGTTAAAAACTTTCCTCAAGATATGAATATCACTGTTGAGAAATTTGAAGTAGATCATAATATCACTAAAATGATTTATGAACACCGTTTTTATGGGAAACCAAAAGAAGAAGTTAATGAAACTGAATATGATGAATCTCTTCTGTTAATTGAGAAAGAAAGAAAAGTTGAGAAAGTTAAAATGCTTAGTGAAGTCAAGGAACCATTACTTGACTTAGATAATTGTAGCTTGCATGAATTAATATCTATCTTACAAAAAAATTCAAGTGATCCTTCCATCAACTCTGACCAAGCAGGTTTTGGTTCTTATATTGCTAATCATGTTTTAAAAGAAAAGATTGCTAGGTACAACCAAGAAGCTATGATACCACCAAAGCTTGGGGATGTATGGATTCCCAAAGTCCTAGTAAACATTGGAAAAGAGACACACCATGCTATATTAGATCTAGGATCTAGTGTCTCTGTTTTATCTAAAGAATTATATAAAGTTCTTGAATTAAAGAATCTTGAAAATGCTCTATTGAACTTGCACTTGCTGATGATTCCATAAAATATGCTTTAGGAAAAGTAAGTGATGTTATGGTAGAGTTGCATATGACATTTGTACCTGTTGACTTTCTAATCATGGATATGGGGAATAAAACCTCTAGTCCAATTATTCTTGGAAGACCTTTTCTTCGTACCATAGGTGCTATCATTGATTCAAAAGAAGGGAATGTGAAGTTTCAGTTTCCACACAAGAAGTGCATGGAACATTTCCCAAGGAAGAGGGACACACCAAAGTTCAAGTTCCCTCATGAGCTTCGTCCACAATAAGTATCAAGTAAGAAGCCTAGCTATATGGCTACAAAGAAAGCGCTTTACGGAAGGCAACCCGGTTGTTTTTATTTTTGATTTTCTTTGTGTCATCTTGCTGTAACAAGAGACTTAGTTGTTAGTTTTGTTTCTGAAATTTTTAATAAAGTGCCAAGTTTTACCAATTTTGGTATGAAAAAATTGCTATTTGCATTCGGAGATTTTATTGCAGCACAAATCTGTGCATGGTTTGATTTTTCATTCCTATTCTGTAACTCCGAATGAGCTCAAATTAGTACTGTAACTGCAACTTTTCATCCTCTATATTCCTGAATGTTTTAAGAATTTTTAGACATGTTTAAGTTGGGTAGAAAAATGCGTTTCACAGCTGCTATTTTTCTGGACAGATTCTGTCCCATTTTGTTTGATGCATTCTTTGAACTTTTAATTTGAATAGTTTTTATCCAATTGAGTTTATAAGTAGGCATACAACATTATACACTCTCTGGATATTAATATGAATTTTTGTCTAAGGATTCTATGCATCAAGTAATTCATTTGTCTATCACTACTAATATCACCCCACAGAAAAGAAATGGGAGAAACTGTGTTTTAAAGTTTTTTCACAGGGATTAAAGCAGATGCACCAAGAGCTATCCAAGGATGGTGAATACCATAATCTTGGGGACGTGAAGACAACCCCACTGGACCAACACACTCTCAGTTTGCACACGTCTAACTTCTGTTTTTTCGATCAATGCACTTTATCGTATAAACTTGGAGCATCTTTTATTTGCTTTTTATTTTGGTTTGATTTTTGTTTTGAGACCACCACTATCATTTTTATATGAGAGAGTTACTGGAAGTTTGGGTTGAATTAAGTTGGATGCTATAATAAGATTGGGAAAGGGATGTTTGAGTTGATTTAAAAAGATATATATAGTTGCATGATTCATGTGCTTTTTAATGAGTGTTAATTTGCAAGTGTTTTATCAAGAGCTATTTTATATTCATGTTTAGATGTTGAATGTTACTTTACTTTGTTTAACATGGATTGGTTAGTTCTATGGACAATTGTGCATGCATTTAGATGGTCAACTTTCTCCCTTTTGCTAGCCCAAAAATTCCAACAAGTAAAAACTTGTCTTCCAGCACCTTCAACCAAAGTTTTTCCAGTGAGTCCACCATATCTACCTATTAGCTTTATGCTATTCCGAGTATGTTTACCATGTTACTTTGTATTATCTATACCTCTGAATTAAAATGCTTATGTTATTGATTGTTATGGGAAAATTTGGTTAAATAGCTCTCACACCTTACTATTGCACTTAATAAACATGAACCATTGTGATTAAAATTATGAAGTTGTGAATTTGACAAGAGTCTTGATTGCTAGTTAGCCCAAATGTGTTGTCACATGGCAAGCTTTCAACATTGTACTAAATTATATCTAGTTGATATCATGTACTTTTGTTTATGGATGCTTATCATGGTGCCAAATAAATGTGGAAATTAAGTAGGTTTAAGTAGTTGTATAAATGGCTAGAGAGATACCTGGGCCGCCAATCTGAGCCATGCTGTCATGGTGGAAATTTACTTACATGCTATGTGAACCTTCAGTGATACACCTCACAATAAAAAGCTATACCAATAGTAAATAAAAAGGGTGTTGAGATTGTTCCTTATGTTTTTTTGTCTTGTCATTTTGACATGGGCTTGTTCCATGTCTTGGGACAAGAGGTACCCCAGTTGACACTCTTGATGACGCTATTTTTACAATGACTTTTTACTTGAACTTGCTTTGTATCCCAAGTTGAGTAACACCATGGTGTAGGTACTCATATTCAAGGGGCATGGAACTTTCAACCATTGCTTTGTCAAGCACACTGCTCGTAATTACTTTCACTTTAAACTTAATCATTAAACATGCTATAATAAGGGGTAATGAGAGCTTGATACCAATGATACTACATTGCAAACATTAACTTAAGTAGAAGCATTTGGAAGTTAGATGAGATTGTTCATGTTTTTACCTCTACTCATATATATCTATCTATCCAAAGTGTCCACTTTTATATTTAGTTTTATAAGAGTACTCTATGACCATTATAGGATCTTTTTACTTTTTATTATGCATACATTTGGTCCATAGTACGTTCTTCTATGTTACACTTTGTGAATTATCATCGAACATCCTTGCATTGAATATTTGATATCACTTTATAATCTATCTTGCATATTGCTATTCTTTTAAAGAATGAATCATTTTACTCTATGTAGCAATAATAATCATCTTTTATATCCTTTGATAATAATTAAATGCAAAGTCCATGTTAGTTTTATCACCTTCATACTCGAGGACGAGTATAGGTTAAGCTTGGGGATGTTGATGCATGTAAAATGCATACATGAACTTTGCACTGAATTACTTATATTTCAATCATATTTGCATCATATAAGGGTTATATCATTGTTTTCTATTGATTTTGGGAATATTTCACAGTTTCCCTATTTTTCTGGAATTAATCCTGCTCTGGCAGAAAACCCTATTTTCTATATTTTTGAGTTTCAGGGACCCAAACGACGTCCAAATGACCTGAAAATTTACGGGGATCATTTTTTGGAAAGAAGAAGGCGTATGAGCGAAGGAGGCG
Organism: Puccinellia tenuiflora; assembly: GCA_012064385.1. Taxonomy (NCBI): domain Eukaryota; kingdom Viridiplantae; phylum Streptophyta; class Magnoliopsida; order Poales; family Poaceae; genus Puccinellia; species Puccinellia tenuiflora. The sequence goes on along the minus strand of QRDG01000570.1, from coordinate 30,654 downwards.
AAGAAGTGGAGGCCCGGGGGCCAAAACACCTAGGCCCACGCGGCCAGATTCCCTGGCCGTGTGGGACCCCTTGTTTTGGGCCTCGTGGCTCCGTTGCCGTCGATCTTTCTTCTAGAAGTTTCGTCTTGACCTAAAACCGACTATAAAAATAGCCCCCCTGACGTTTTCCAGAAGGGAGCGTCGTCGAAACACAGAAACACCGAAACAGAGACCTGGAGCTGCAGATTGGAGGGGGAAAACTCCGGCGGGGCGCAGCCGGTGTGGTCTCCATCTCCCCCAATGTCATCTCCACCGTCTCCATGATGAAGAGGGAGTAGTCCACCCCTGGACTATGGGTTTGTGGAAGTAACTTATGTATCTCTCCTCTCTTTGAGCTTCACTAATTAGCACCGTATGAGCTGCCGAACATGATTACGGTCATCTATGTAATTCCTTTGTGGTGGATCTCTTTATGAGTTAATATATATTTGAGATTGCAATTGTTTTGTTTCAGTTATGAAAGCAGATGCATATTATGTACCCCGTTCTTGTCTACTTGTTTTGATCAAGCATGTTTATGAGAGCGTGTGTGGGGGAACGTGTGCATTAGTTGGAGTAATGAGGGGGTGGCTAGTGCGGTGAAAGTGAGAGAAGTTCCGTGATCCACTTGGGTATTTTTACCTTACTTTGTTGCCTCACTAGGGATAAAGAAAAATACCATGCTACCGGAGGTGTGGGTGTGACCATTGCCACTTCTCCATGACTAGATCTAGCATGTTCTTATTTTAACTTCATGTCATAAGACTTAAAGCTATGCTCTGATTTATCTTAATTACCGAGGTGCTAAGATTTAGTTCACATCTTGGTGGAGTGTAAGAGAGATTAATAAACAAAAGATCTCTATGTTAGGACGTGATGCCCATATAATTAGTAACTTGTCATGAAACCTTTTTGTTGCAATCTCATATGTTAATTCTAGTGTTCCATTGTCTACCATTTTATTAAAGAGCGAGTGCATTTGTAAAACCATGAAACCCGGTCCATTTTTAATCATAAGAAACACCTTTCCAACAACTTATAAGCATTTTCCATTTTCTGCCATTTAAAAATCCGAAAATACAAAAATACTTTTATATCTTGCATTCACAATACAAAACCCAAAAATATCATCCATCATTGTTTCCACCATCCTTAAATATTTATTTATCATCATTGCATATTTATTTATTGTTTTGCATTTGTTTTATTTTGATATCATTCTCACACCTTGTGCTTGACAACCACTTGGTGAGGTTGAGGGTACAAAACAATTTACCTTGTTTGTAGGTTTTCAAGAGAAGGATAAGAAGATAAATCTTTCACTACTGATTCCCCGAGAGTTCGATATTAAACCCTCGTGTCACCCCTCATGGGGAAAACTGTCTTTCCTATACTATACACTCTGCACTTGGAGTCTCAACCTAACCATATTCATTTGACGCAGGCAACTATGTCAAAGGCCATCACAAGCGCAGCAAGAAAAGTAAGCCACCGCCTCCCACCTTTGTCATAAAATTTACTATGAGAGAGCAGCGTTTTGTCATGTCATTAGATGAGTTCTGCAAAGCCATTCGCGTACAGAACACGGGTAGTTGGGATGAGACCCATGCTGATTCTAATCAAGGACTTGTCGATTTTTGGTGTAGTATTTCTGTGAGAGTTCCCGAGAGACTCAATAGGGGTAAATTCACTCACATACATCACCCCGGGTTGAGATACTTTGCTTTGTTCCTTGCAAGAGGATTTCTTGCTAGAGACAACACTTCTGCTTGCACTGGACCCATGATTTATTTACTTAAATGTGCGAAAGAGAACACACCGTGTGAATATAACTTGGGAGTAATCCTCGCTAGGTCCTTGCACTCGGTTCTAAGTAGAAATAATACTGATGAAACTCCTATATATGCTGGTGCCATTGCTACTTTAGTTTATGGGCAAATTAAGGAAGAGAGGTGTTTTGGTGATGACATGGGTAGCCTAGTGAGAGAGTCTAAATTACTAGATTTCACTTTACTTTCTCGCATGGAAATGAGTGAGAGGCGTGGGGTTCATTATATGTATAGCTATAAGAGTTCTAATGGACAAAGTGTGTCCATTAGGCTCCCTCGTGCCGACCTTTTTGACAGGACTACTGAGAAATGGACCGTGGAGGAGGTGCAACCTCAAGAGGAGCCCCAAAACCCAGGGATGCAAGGCTACCATTATGGGTACTTCCCTGGAGATTGAAGTGGTGGGTACAGTTACCCTCCGGCATACTAGCTTGATCCCAAGCTTGGGGGAGTATTTCTTTCCCTCTCCATTCGATGTTTTATATCACCTTTATTTTGTTATGTTTTAGTTTCTTGTTCTTTAAATCACAAAAAAAAACACAAAAATATTTCATTTATTTCTTTTTCTTATTTACTTCTGGTTATTTACTTTATGCATCTCAAAATCAAAAAGAACAAAAATATTTTCGTTTTATTGAAACCAATGCAAAAACAGAGGTGCAAGAATTGCTGAAATCTGCTCACTGTTTTATTTTTCATCTTTTTCCTGTAACTCCGATTGAGCTGATATTTTAACCACTACTGCAAATTTTCATAACCTACATATTCTAGTATGTTATATGATGATGCAAGTGAGAAATTATTTAGTGACAACACTTGGCTGTAGATTGAGTAACTGTGGCTCTAAACAAAGGTCTACGCATTCCATTGTGCTTACTAAACTTGCCAACCATACAAAAAGTAAAAGAGTTTTTAAAATGTTAAAACATGAAGTCATATGCTTGACAAGCTTAGGGGATGGGAGTTAGCTTATATGTGCGACACATAGAAAGCTTTCAACATTGAACTAAATTATATTTAGTTGATATCATGTACTTTTGTTTATGGATGCCAATCATGGTGCCAAATAAATGCGGAAACTTAGTAAGTTTGACGAGTGGGTATAAATGGCTAGAGAGACGCCCGGGCCGCTAATCTAAGCCATGCATCATTCATGGTGGAAATTTACTTACATGCTATAGTGAACCTTCAGTGATGCACCTCACAATAAAAAGCTATACCAATAGTCAATAAAAAAGGGGTGTTGAGATTGTTCATTTTGTTTGTTTGTCTTGTCATTTTGACATGGGCTGGTTCCATGTCTTGGGACAAGAGGTACCCCAGTTGACGCTCTTGATGACGCTATTATTACTTGCAATGACTTAAAAACTCAAACTTGGTTTGTGGCCCAAGTTGAGTAACACCGTGGTGTAGGTACTCGTATTCACGGGGCATGAGGATCTCAACCATTAGTTAGTCAAGCATATGAGCCATAATAGGGAACACCAAATGGTTTGATAAAACTGAGGGCAAGGTTGTAAGCACAATGAGTGAAGGGGTCGTCGCATAGAAAACAAAAAATTTCCTACGAAACAAGCGGAAGAAACCCCACGATCTAGATCTAGTAGACGAAGGTAGCGAAGGTGAGATCCAATCTCTTACCCTTGAAGAACGATCAAATGCGTTTTGTCGGTTCAGGGGTTGGCTAGTCGATCCCCGCGGCTAGACTTGTCTAGTCGCAAGGAGATGTATTATCCTCGAGATCCAATCCGTCGAAGTGCTGCAATGGGCAGCACCTCCGCGGTATCCACACGTACAGCTCGATGTAGACGTCCACTCCTTGATCCCGCAAGTGAGGTAGACGTGGCCTTGATGATCTCAGCAACACGACGGTTGTGTTGGTGATGATGACGATCTCCATGAGCAGGGCTTCACCAAGCCAAGCAAGAGGAGAGAGAGAGGAGGAGGTGGCGCAGCAGCCCTAGGGTATAGGGGTGGTGCAGCTAGGGTGTAGGTGTTGGTGGCGGCAGCCCTCTGGGGAGAGGTGGTACACGGCTAGGGTTAGGGTTTAGGTGGGGGTGCAGCTAGGGCAACTTGGGGTGACCTCCTTGTGTGTGCCGCACCCCTCCCTCCTCCCCTTTAAATAGGTGGCGGCTAGGGTTGGGGTTGGGGTTGGGGCCGGCCGGCCCTTGCCTTGGCCTCCAAGTTGAGTCCCAAGTGGACTCGGGCTTGGGCCCTTTCCAGCTAGGGGCGGCCGGCCACCTAGTCCAACTAGGACTCGGCCTCTCCCCCTTTTCCCAGCCGACCTAGCCCATGTGGGCCTAGGGCTGGTGCGGCAAGCCCATTAGGGTTGCTGCACCACCCTTTGGTCCATGTGGGCCCCACACATTAGGTGGGTCCCACTTCTAGACTCCTCTAGAACTTTCTAGGACCTTCCGGTACCCTATGCAAATATTCCGGAACTTTTCTGATACCTCCGGAAACCACTTTCCTTATATTAATTTTATTCTCCGGACTCCTCTGGAACTCCTCGTGATGTCTGTGATCCCATCAGAGACTCCGAATCACCATTCGTTCATTTCATCATTTATCTCATCGCAAAACCTAATTACATCGGAGCGTTAAGTGTGTGACCCTACAGGTTCGAGAATGAATAGACATGATCATATCAATAATTAATAGTGGGACCGGGATGCCCATATTAATTCCTATACACTCATCGAAACTCTTTCTCGATTGAACCACGATGCCGGAGATTCAATTAATCTCATATATGATTCCCTTTGTCTCACGATATTTTACTTGCCCGAGACTTAATCGTTGACATCCCCATGTCTAGTTTAATCTCGTTACCGGCAAGCCTCTTTACTCGTCCATAATATAGGATCTCTGTGATTACTCCTAATCACATGTTTGCAAACTTTCAGATGCTATGTTACCGAGAGGGCCCAGAGATATCTTACTCCGTCACATGGAGGGACAAATCCCACTCTTGATTCATATCACCTAACAACCCACCATCAGAGATACCTGAAAGCCACCTTTATAATCACCCAGTTACGAAGTGACGTTTGATGTCCACAAAGCATTCCTCTGGTAAACGGGAGTGATATAATCTCATGGTCTAAGGAAACTATACTTGGCATACTAAAAGTGTTGGCAATGAAACTTGAGTGACATGATCAATTGGAACTCTTTATTATTGGGTCTTGTCCATCACATCATTACTCCTAATGATATGACTCCGTTATCAAGTGACTATAACAAGTCCATGGTTAGGAAACTCTAACCATCTCTTGATCAACGAACTAGTCCGGTAGAGGCTTACTAGGGACACCTGTTTGTTTATATCCCACACATGTATTATGCTTCCAATTAATACAATTATAGCATGGAGAATAAACCATTATCATAAACATGAATATGCTAATAAACCATTTTATTATTGCCTCTAGGGCATATTCCCAACAATGAGTTCACTAGTTAATAAAAGAAAGAATCAAAAGATCTCAAAAATCTTGACACGATTCAATCAAAAGAAATGCAAGAACCTTTGTTTATTTTTACAGTTGGGCAAAACTCATCCAAGTGTTGACACTTCATGTTATTTCTCTTGCAGCAAATATAAACGCTTTAACACAGATTAGATGCACCTTTGCTAGCATTTTGTTATTTGTTATGGAAGTTATGTTGTGAATGCTTGTTGGTATTAAACGGTGTTACATATGCAATGTAAAGTTCTTGTCAAAGTCTTTTCATCGCTTCTGCACTACGTTTGAGTTGTTCGAGGACAAACAACGAGCTAAGCTTGGGGTAGCTGATGCACCTAAAATGCATCTACTTCTCCAATCACTTTACCTCATAATTTGCTCCGGAATCTTCCCATATTTGAATAAAACTGCTGAATCTGACGCTGTTTTTAGCAAAGTCTCCTTTCTGATTGTTTTTGCAGGAATTTAAATCGAAGAAAAATACCACATCATTTTTTTATTGAAAAGAAGGATATCGTGCGAAAAATGGACACGAGGAAGCGTCCGAGGCCCAAAAGAGTGGGCCCCACGTGGCCAGATTCCTTGGCCGCGTGGGCCCACCTATCTGGAGCCTCGGGCACCTCCTCTCCTTCGGCTTGGGTGTACCCCTTCAGATATACAAAAAAGTGGCTGCCCTAGGAGGAGAGGTCGATTCGCAAAACAGAGCGACGCCACCACCACGATCTTCGTTTTCGGAGTCAGATTGATCCAGGATTTCTCCCCTGGAGGAGGGATCCGGAGGCCGTCTTCACCGCCATCTTCACCGCCTTCATCTCCATCGACCATGAGCTCCCTCACCATCACCATTTGTGAGTAGTCCGCTGTAGGCACATGAGGTGGATGGGGATTGGATGAGATTGATCATGTAATGATACCCGTTGTCCGAGATCTTAGGGGTTTATCTTGAGGATATTTTTGTATTGTGTTGATGCACTTATGCTATGTTTAATGCTTGCTACTAGGGCCCGAGTGGCATGATTTCAGTACTGAACTTATTTTTCCCCATCATATAATTGAGTTTGGTATTTATCTGCAAAGTGTATCACCTACTATTATGTTGAACCTGTGAACCCTAAATGTGACATATAGGGAAAACAAGGGGGAGATGTTTTAGTTTGAGGATTCTATGTGTTCATGAAGTGTTAATGCGTTGTTCCGGGCTATTCGAAAGGGTAGACCTTAATTACCTGTAGTTCCAAGTTGGCCCCGGTGAAATGGGCAGGTAGGACAATAGATGTTGTGCAAATTCTCTTGGTTAGTGCGCACAACTAATTATGGGACACATACCTACATATATCGGAGTTAGAGATAAGTCCCATTGCTATATGAATCTTATTATATGATCAATCTTATTCATGCAACACCCCGCTGTCACCTCATGCCTACGTTTTAAATTTTTGAGTTACACTTTCACTTTTCCGGTGAAAACTGGGAAACCATTGTTCACTACTGCTATTTTATTTGCTTGAATCATCCTGCTGCCATCACTATTACTGCTGCAAGTTTATTGATATACAGGTGTGGTTGAGAGTGACACCTCAATTGGTAAAGTCTTATTGGTATTCTTGTGTTCCCATCGAGTCGAACTATAAATTTGGGTAATACTTCCCAGCGAAGATTTCAGCGATCCCCTATACTTGTGGGTATCAGTGGCGCACTCATCCCTATCCGCGATGAGGAGGCGGACCTGGCCGTAGCGGTGGGCGCGGCGCTAGGTCCTGCGCCTGCTGCGTGGTGCGCGCGTCCTGGAAGTTCATCAGGCGGCGCGGGCGGCTCGTAGGCGCGAGCGTCCTCGTGTGTGGTGCCGAGCGAGATCCGCTCGTCGCTGACGCGGATTTCGGCGTAGAAGCTGTCGTTGGGGCGGGCGCGGACGCCGCATTAGCCGGAGGAGCTTCGGCGGCGCAGAGGCATGACGGGGGCGGGAGCGCGTGGAGAGTGGATAAAGGAGGTGTCGTGGCGAGCGCGGGAGGGAGAGGAAGTGGTTGCGCGACGCGTTGCCGCTTTTTCGCGCGCGCGGGACTTTAGCGCATCCGCTGGAGCGCACGAAATGCCCCGCGGCGCGCTAAAAAATCGGTTTCCCCGCGCGCCATTTTTCTAGCGTCTGTTGGAGATGCTCTTATAGCCAAAAGCCGGCTACACTATATATAACTTTGCTCTAAGGTGCGCCATGACTTTTCTGGATCCCAGTCCCTGAAAATCATGCGCCGTGGGATCTGGGGCGTGTTTGGTTGCCCACAGACCACCGGAACGTGGCGTTTTAGGTGATTTTCGGCCTGATTGGTGTCCTGGCCCGGTCCGCGTTCCTGCATCGCACGCTCCTTAAAGAACTCTCAGGTCAGCCCCAATAGGACGGTCGATTCGGCCGTTGCCGCAGGGGCAGCTTTGAAGTTCACGCTAAAGCTACGTGGGGTGACCTAGGGTGGCTCAACTGAGCGCGTTGATTTGTTCTCCTCACCTCACTTAAACTCCTCCACTAAGTGCCTCTCTAATCTCCCTAAATATTGCTCGATTCAAAAAAAGTATACATGAGAAATATGCGCGTCGACGAGCTCCGCCGATTCCCATGCTCGGTTTCGAGATTCGTCGACCGTAGGTTCTTAATTTCGCACCGATGTTTGCAGCTTTTTTGGACGAATTTTGTCAAATTCGTCGTGCTTGATTGACCGTTTGAGATATCCTTTGATGTGTAGCTTCGTCTCAATGTTTCGCACAACTTTCGTGTTGTAAATTTTCTATTTCAGCGGCCGTATACGAGCAGATTTTGTGCTCTATGTATGCATGTATATAGACTGCAGGTAGTGTACAATAGCTTCTTTAACCTCTGTCACCGCCACTCCCCGCTGCCGTGAACTCCTCCGTCGCCGTTGCTGCTACTAGGTATGCTTGGTGTAGGTGTTCTTCAGCTACTCGACATTTTCTTCGCTCAGCCGACGTCACTTGCAGCCATGGAATTCCTCGTCGCCGCAGCGGTTTAGGCTGCGTGAACTGACCGCGCACCGCCGCCATCCCGGCGTTGCCATCCCAGCACCGCTGCTGCGTCACGCCGTTGTCCTGCTCGCCGCCCTTCATGGTGTGAGGTAAGTCTACCACATGAACATGACGTAAAATGGAAAAAAAAAAATTTTTTTTTTTTTTTTCATGCTAAAAAATCTTGCATCTAGTGAAACAGACCTGACTAGAACATTGTTGACAACAAACTACATCAACAACATGATTCAACTCCCGTTTTTTCAATGACAGGCTCGCGAGGGACAAGAAGACGTGAGGGCTGAAAATGATGCGAACAACCAAACACGCCCCTGATGAACGGTGGATGCACGGGTAAAGCGCGCCGTGACTTGCCTCTGTCTCTGAAACTCCTGCGTGGAAGAACTTTTCCTTTTTTTTTGTTCTCCTCCTCCCTCGCGCCGCCGGCGGCAACTGGCTCTGACGGCATCTTCTCTCTTAGTCCTCGCCTCGTCTTCCCCGTTCGCTCGACGGGACTGGCGTGGAGCCGTGGAGTGGAGATTTCCCCGGATTCCCGTGCTCGGACTGATCTCGTGACGAACCCCACCTTATCTTTGTTTTGAGCACTCTAATCCCAATCTTTCTTGCCGGGATGGATACTCCAATCTAGGCCACCCGTGCGATCTTGGACATTGGTTTTCAAGGTATGATCTTTTTTCCCATCCAGTGATTAGTCAAGCCCTGTTAACCTCCAGAACCCATCACACCATCTAGATCCGCCCCTGCGGCCCTGTGACACATTACGCCATTGCATTGCAGTATATAAGTAATGATAAGCTCTAAATCTTGTTTACTTGTCTAACCGTAGATGTGTTGCCATGCTATTCTTAGACGCCATCATTTTTGGTGGCTCCAGTTAAGGAATGTGGTTACTAGTTTCTTATCGTTTGAAACTTTGGCAAGAGCAATGTTGGTTTTCTCTGAAACATGTCAGTACAGTACCATTGTCAAGCTGGATGCACCAGAAATGTGTTTTATGTTAACATTGAATGCATCAAACATACTAATATCATACAATGCTATGTTAAGAGGACACATCTTCGGTTTAGACCACATGGTGCTTTCTATATGCTTCTGCTAGCTGGGCCTGTATTGTTTTGATTCTCTGGGGTTGTCTATTTAAAATTATGAACCACAGTTGTGTGTTCAACAAATAAAGACCGAACCCAGCTATGTCATTTTTGGATTCGCTTCACGCACATGTTCTCCATCTTCCTGCATGATTATATGAGATGGAATAGTGCTAGGATGTATAGGAATAAGAAAACATGTTTTAAGCAATCAATTTATGCGCATCATTTGTTACGCAGTCGGGGTGATTAATGGAAATCAATATATTATTTTTCCTTGTGTAATGCTGGACAAATATGAGAATGTTATGTGTTACTTCGTTGATCCTATTATTTCTATTCCATGACTCCCATCTTGGTAAAATTACAGGAGGCAACTAATGATGTTAATAATTTCATGTTGAATTTCAGGGAAGTGTATTGGCCGATGCAGATATATTGGCCATCCGTGATTTTAGAGCTCATCTTAGGGCTGCTATGGTACCTCATCCACCTATTGATCGGCCTCTTTGATTTGTGGTCACGTCTGATCAATAATCTGGAATGTTATCTCATTTCGTCCAAGTTGCTGCCCAAGTACCAAAATCTTCATTTTGAGAGACTTAAGTATTTGGGTGTTGTGGTAGATAGCAGAGAAGCAAATAACATTTTGAAGATCAAGCAGCTTTTACGGTGGTTCTCAACTATTGGTGTTAAGTATGTAGTTCTCTATGACATTGAAGGTCTGATAATTACATCTACTACATGTTTACTTGTTTGAGTACATAGGATCTTATTATTTTCGAGTCTTATTGGCCTATTCTTTACCTGTACATGAAACTCTTTCTTCTTAATGAAATGCGTCTGAGCGCCTGGGTTTTATAGTGAAAAAAGAAAGCAATTAAACGAGTTTAGCAACAGTATGATGTACTAATAACTTTGAATGCTGCTTTATTTTAATAGCTTGCCCTCCAAGTCATCTTCTGTACCGTGAAAAAACAGCCTTTAAATTTTATGTATTTCACATGAATCTACTTAGAACAATATGAATTATGCATCAAGTACTTAAAGGAAAAAATAACTAAACTTGGAACCTTTCTAACATCCAGCTAAAGAGGAACGGGAACTTGTCTTCATATGTATCAGATCCTTTTGGAATAACATAACAAGCCAAGATTATTACCATTTTTCCTGTTCTCAGCTTGCTTGAGCATGCAGTGACTGGTGCACAACCATCATTGCAGAGAGATATGTCTGACCATTTGACAATGCTCTACAGGAGTACTGAAGGAATTGCTTGAACCTGGTATGGAAACCCCAAGAGATGAGAAGTCGAGAACTTATTTTGTAAGTTTCTTAATGCATAATTCTGTCGACCCATTTGCTGTCTAAAATATGGACCATGGTTATCATTATCTGTTCTTTGACTGGTATATGCATCTCTGTTATAACTGTTATGTCATCCATCTGAGCCTGTAGGATCTTAGCGTGCATGGCGGGATGGATATAGAGTGTATTTCTGGTTCTGATGGCAAGGAAGGCATTGCTAAAGCAGCAAACCTACTGTACTCAGATTTCTGTGATTGTTATACTCATGGAGACAACAAAAGTGACATTGCATTTTCAGAAGCTGACATGACTTGTGCACTGAAAGCAGTAGGTATGTTCTATTTGTCATGTTCAGTTAACAGTTCTTCGAAATTTATATGCTACAGCTCTAGATGAGCCCTTACTGTTCCAACTTCCAATCTTTCCATTAGGTAGTGGTGGGCCAGAACCTGATCTTCTTCTTGTGTATGGTCCTCTTCGATGTCATTTAGGATTTCCTGCATGGAGATTACGGTACACAGAGATTATGTGAGTTATTTCTTCATTTATATAATTCTCACTGGTTTCCAGAGTAAGCAAGTTTAATGCACTTGCTGAAATCACATGCAGAAATTATTGGTTTATCTTACCATTGTTGCTATTTTATCTTGCTACTAAAAATATTTATGGTGCATGTGCAGGCATATGGGTTCACTGAAGTCAATGAAATATGGTTCTATCGTGAAAGCTCTTTATCGATTCTCACAGAAATATCAAAATTTTGGTAAGCCTATATTTTAGTTTGGTACTGTAGACTGTTCTATAGCCAAACTCTCAGTCTTTACCTTTACTGAAATCGAACACACATAAACCTGTGTCATTTTGTATTAAAGAAGAATGCGAAGAAGGCACAAAACTGTATACAACCAAAAACAAGAGAAAAAACTCTCCAGGCAAGCCAACTAACCAAAGAAAAAGGAAGCCAAAAGAATAAGAAGCAAAGAAAGCTACTGTAACATCATCCAGCATGAGACCCTGGAGGCCTACCACGGAGAGAACCACCTGAGCTCCTTGCCGCCGGCAAGCTTGCTCTGCTCCACTTCCAACAGAATGCCTTCAGCTTCAGCCAAAGCGCAGGTCAGGATGCAATTGTTGCACAGCTGCCAAATCCAAGGGTTAAGGCAATAAGAAAGTGTAAGTGTGTAACCTCTTTGTGTTGTTGCCCATGCGATCCGCCACAGTTTCCAACCAGCCATTGACATCATCTCCAGCCACTGGAACAATGATCTGCCACATCATATTCGCTGAACAACTTGAACCAGACCTGCCGCACGAAGACACATCCGGTGAGCAGGTGAGAGATTGTCTCATCCGCCTGATCATAATGGTTAGTACGAAGAAAACAGACTAAATGTTAGTATCAAGAAACCCCTTATCAGAAACAAGATCATACACAGAAAATAGCCAGAACATATCAAACCACAATTCAAAGAAACACACTTCAAGGAAGTCTGTTTGGATGTTTCTGTTGTCATAATTGTATTTTAGCTTACCACTACCCACTTTCACCAAACATTTTCTTGGGATTCTTTGGCAATTCCTCCCATTGCCCCATCATTGGCATAACTCTTATGCACCAGAGCTATAGAGTCAGATAGAATCTTCCTCTTAAAAACCATATAGTTCCCATCCTCCAAACAAACTACAGATAGACCAAACAATCTTGATACCCCTCTTGTGCCCAGCCAATTTCCAACAAAATCTATCGTAGCTGATTACCTTTCACATTCTGAATGGTCCTTTTGCAGTGTTAGTGTTGTGCCTGTCTACTTTGCAAAAATAATCCTGCACAGCAAATATTTTTTTCATGGAAATTTCTTTTATCAATAATCTTCAAATCTGGTTAAACAACAGTTACTTAGTAAATATACGGATATACAGCTCGGTTCCCAGAAGCATATGCTCCTGCATGCCAAAAATAATTTTATGAATGTAAAAAAAAATAAGATTTTTTTGGACATGTGGTTGTCTGCAAAATTTTTATGGAGAAACACAGATGTTGCGGCCTTCCGGCCTGTGATAAAAAAGCAAGTTGACCGCCAAACTACAACTTTGTCTTTTTTAGAGCACTGAACTTTGTCTTTTTTATTGGGGAAAAATAAATGTTTTTTTTTTTGCATAAAGCATGAACAGAACTGACACTAAGTGTAACAAGTAATATTTTTTGGATTTTTAATTTTTAATTTCCTATCTATTTAGATTTTACTGTTCATCCCGGTAGCCAAACTACACACTGGTAAATATATCATTACTTAACTAACTGACGCTAACCTTTTGTCTATCAGGTAAATGAGAGCGGAGACCAATGCAAGGAAGGGTCCCATTTGTTATGTAAAATGTGTACTTCTGGAGGTGGCTAAAGTTATTAACTACACATTTCAAAAAAAAAAGTTATTAACTACAGTATAGTCTTGGTTGATACATTGTGCTTCCTTTTTGGTAGGATCGAATGGGTTACCTGTAGAACATACAGGTACAAACCTCAGCCAACATATTTTTGTTTTTCATCAGGATGTAACAGACCGATTGTATCATTTTTTGTGGAGAGTTGAAGATCGTACCCTTCTTACCTTGGTAAATTCACTTTGGCCTCATATTACCGTATACAATATTAACTGCCAAGGTGTTCTCTTAATTGAAGAAATCTCAAGATTTAGTCCAAAAAATTCTCCCCTTATCTAGATGGTGATACATGATAGGCTCATTGGGGCACCAGGGTATCTCATATCTCTCAAGGAATGCATATTGTAGACCCAAATTGCACCAGTGTGTGCTGTCCACAAGTCTGGTTGGAGTCTGAAAAATCTCAGCCAAGGGAATGCAAGTATGCAACCTCAGCTGCTGAGAGGCCAGGGTGGCAGTCCCTTATCTCACCATACCTGCCACATGGCGGACTTCTACTGGGTCCACAGATGCCCTCATCCGCTCAGGTTGCACCTCACATCGGAATTAGATTTTTCTGGACCCAGTCCTGCCCAGCCACAAGCACACGTTCCTCTCTCCTTTTGTACCAGTGACAAGTTTGGAGCACACACTTTCATCTCAGTCTCACCACACACACAACACCTGCCTCATCTCTCTCTGAGCAGGAGGAGGAGCTTGCAGGAACAATGGCGGCTCAGGGTCTTCTGTCCGGGAGGCAGCTGCTGGGGAGGCCACTGCAGTCTTCCTTCTCCAGGTCGTCTTCCTCCCGGAAGTCCACCTTCATCGTGAGGGCATCGTCCTCTCCTCCTGCCAAGGTCAGTTCATCTCTAGCTACGCTGTCTGTTTTGTTGATGTCACCAGAGCTTAATTACTAACTATGTTTTACCTCTGTTTTCTCTTTCAGCAAGGTAACAGGCAGCTGTGGTTCGCGTCCAAGCAGTCCCTCACCTACCTCGATGGCACGTAAGTCGCGGCGCAACATTTTTTTTTTCATTTGTTAGAACATGATGGTTACTATAGAGATTCCATGCGAGACACGGCACATAGAGTGTATATGGAGTGTGACGAAGAAAATCTGATAAGAAAATATTGGTTTGTGTGATTCTGCAGTTTGCCCGGTGACTTTGGCTTCGACCCCTTGGGTCTGTCTGACCCGGAGGGCACCGGTGGCTTCATCGAGCCCAGGTGGCTGGCCTACGGCGAGATCTTCAATGGTCGGACGGCGATGATGGGTGTGGTGGGCATGATCGCCCCCGAGGCCCTGGGCAAGGTGGGTCTGGTCCCCGCGGAGACAGCCATCCCGTGGTTCCAGGCTGGCGCGATCCCGCCAGCGGGCACGTACCAGTACTGGGCTGACCCCTACACGCTGTTCGTGTTCGAGATGGCGCTGATCGGGTTTGCGGAGCACCGGCGGCTCCAGGACTGGTACAACCCCGGCTCCATGGGGAAGCAGTACTTCCTGGGCCTCGAGAAAAACCTCGGCGGCTCCGGCGACCCAGCCTATCCCGGCGGGGGCCATCTTCAACCCGCTCGGGTTCGGCACCAAGAGCGAGAAGGAGATGAAGGAGCTAAAGCTCAAGGAGATCAAGAACGGCCGCCTCGCCATGCTCGCCTTCCTGGGGATGTCCCTCCAGGCTATCTTCACCGGCGTCGGCCCCTTCCAGAACCTTCTCGACCACCTCGCCGACCCCGTCAACAACAACATCCTCACCAGCCTTAAGTTCCACTAGGCAGATCGATTTGAGCTTCGTCGTCCTGTGCATGGTACCCGTCGTCGTCGGTGGAAATGTGTGCGTGCGAGTGGTATATATGCGAGGGTGGGTGTAAAATGTAAATTTGTACGCGTGCTCCGCGCATGCTTGTAATATTTATATCGTGCTATTAATTTAGTGCACTGCATCTCTGATCATCTTCAGCATCACATTGCACGGCGGATTTTGACGACAATATATAATTTATAATCCTAATGAATAAAATGGTTTATTTGCAAAAGAGAAATAAAAAATCATGTGAATTTGGGAAGGTCTACCACAAAATGAAACTCCATCCGCCCACCTGTGTGGGCTGTGGTTTGTAGGCTACGTGGCAGCACGTCTAAGATGTGTAAATTGGGCCGGCCCAAAACACGTGTTGAGGTTGGGATAGCTTTTCACGGGTCCACGGTTAAATCATCCGCGACGCAGCCATCGTCTTCTTCCCCGTCTCTTTCCGACGGCTGCACAAATGCTTCACCTCCTCCGCGCGCCGCGCCCCTCCGCTTCCTACCTCCGCCGTCGCTTCCTCTCCGCGTTCGCCGAGGGCGGGGAGCTTACGCCGCCGCGCTCCGGAGCGGTGTACGGGTTCGGCGACAACAGCCACGGAGCGGTGGGCCAGCCTGCGCCGGCCGCGGACGTCTACGTCCCCACGCCCGTGCCCTCCCTCCCGCCGTCCGTCGCCTCGGTCGCTGCCGGACACTACCACTCCCTCGCTGTCTCCGTGGCCGGGGATGTCTGGGCGTGGGGCCGCAACGAAGAGGGCCAGCTCGGCCGCGGGCTCCACACCCCGAGGTGATCCAAACCCTCTCCCCTTTCCTCCGCCCTTTGATGCTTTATGCGTTCCTAGAACACGTGCACAACGATGCTGCAACGTTTTAAATCCTAGCGAAAATTAGCAACAAGAGCACCGCTTATTCGTGCCTGTAGCGATTAGCGAAGGATGTTGAGCGGGAGAGAAATTCGATGTTGAACGATTAGCGCATGGTTTCAGACTTAAGTTACCTGAATTAAATCTCAACCACTGGGCATTTAGTGGAGTCTGTCGAGTATCATGACAGGGGACAGGTATTGAGTGCAGTTGATCTGCGTGCCAAAGCGCTAAATGATCTGTTCCACTTTGCAGCATGATTGCTTGTTTCCCGTCCAAAATAAGTGTACTCGTTTAGGAGCGTCTAAAAAGATGTATAAGAATGTTTCAGATAACATGGACACTTCCGTATGCACGCCACACACGCATCATTCCTGTACTGGTTTCAGTTTTCATATTGAGTATATTCTAGTCTGAACTCCAAACCTTAACATTGAGCATACATCATCCGAACAGGTATGATGCAACCATGTTTTTTCTTGTCCGTTCTAGTCTTAAATAAACTAAGAGCCAATGGCATGAGTTGTGGGCAACGATAGTTAGCAAGCAGCACTCAGATGCTTGTACCTGTTGTTCCGTTATCACTATGGTAACAGAATAAGGACCCATGGCCATTTGGAAAAAAAATAAACTATAGTTACGAAGGATGTAAGTGCAAATGTTTTACCATTTACTGAATGGCAGGAATACGTGGAGCAACCCAGAACAGGTGAGAGGACTGGAGAATGTTCAAGTTCGAGCTGTATCCGCTTCAGGTGTTGTTTCAGCAGCAATTGGGTGTGATGGCTCTTTATGGGTTTGGGGGAGATCAAAGCGTGGCCAACTTGGGCTTGGCAAGGACATTGTGGAAGCTGTAGTGCCTTCTAGAGTGGAGGCACTTGCTAGTTATGATGTTGTTAAGGTTATAACTTTCTCCCTGAAATTAAGTAACTAGATGTTGCTTGCTAGTCAGGCAACGATTTTAACTGAATAAAAACATTGTAGGTATCATTTGGATGGGGACATGCCATGGCATTGACAAAAGATGGGGCGTTATTTGGTTGGGGTTATTCAGAAACTGGAAGGCTAGGAGAAATGGGCCAAAGTACCCAGACACATTCTCCACAAGCATACATTGACAAATCAGGGGATAAGTATTCTAGTTCAATGCTGGAGGCTGTTGAAAAGATGGTCGCCGAGAAAATTCGGAGTGAAGACAATATGCCTATCATCTGGGAACCTTCTCTTGTTCATGAAGCGACTAATCTTGAGGTGTCTGATGTTTCCTGTGGGCTTGATCATTCCTTGATTCTCTGCTGTGAGTATTTCGCTTCACCTCCAAAACTGAAACCCCTGTGCACACTTGCTATGAATAATGTTTTTCTCGTACCTCTCTCTCTCTCCAGCTAGTAGTGTTAAAAAGACATATAAGCACCCTCTCTCTCTCTCTCTCTCTCTCCAGCTAGTAATGTTTTGTTGCATCTACGATGTATGCCCCCTCTGAGGAATAAATAGTAAATCTACATTGCCATCTTTGGTCATTTAAGCACTCTTTCTCAGAATTCTTATTTAGTACGTTCATTGTATTAACATAGAAAGCTAGGAGCTGCTCTGCTGTGAAAGCGTGAAGTGTTGTGCATCAGTATGATTGTTTAAGTTAAGTCGTGCATGAGCGTGAAAACTGCAAATTTATATTATGTTAGAAGTGCACAACTTTGAACAAATGAACAATAATGACCATATCATCTAAAAGTGTACTATTTTTGGATGTTTTTGTTTTCAATGTCTGTTGTATTTATTCCTCTCATGTGGTTTACGCATTGCCCAGCTAATGGCACTGTACTGAGCGGTGGAGACAACACTTATGGACAACTTGGTAGGAAGTCAGGTTGGTCGAATATGCTTCCTGTAGACATAAGCTACAGCCCATTCTCTGTGTCAGCAAGTGTTGGACACTCTCTTGCATTGTGCCATATGTCAACCAAAAGCACTGACAATGTTGAAACTGGTGTCCTCTCATGGGGATGGAACTGCAGCTCCCAGCTCGGACGACCTGGCCAAGAGGACACCCCAGGACTAGTCGACTATCTGCTTGGTGAGAAGCCAGTATCTGCAGCAGCTGGCCGAGTTCATTCCACTATTCTCATGGCGAACGGAGAAGTTTGGGCATGGGGATCTGGTCGAAATGGCAGGCTAGGTTTGGGCAGCACAATGGATGAGGCAGAGCCTTGTCTCATTGATAACCTGGAAGGATTAGAGGTCTTACAAGTCGCCACAGGGATGGACCATAATCTCATATTGGTTAAATAGGTTGGGCTGCTTTTTTGTGGAAAGATATTGATTGCTGCACTATTCACTGGATGAGATCTTCAAACAGGGTTATGAACCTTTGATGCAAAATTTGGGTCTGTCACCTTGTGTTGGAATTTGGAATCATCTATGTGCTGGAGAAGCCTGAGTTTGAGGGGATTCTTCGCCTTGAAGGGGAAATGTTGGGACTTGGGACAGTCCAGAAAAAACACGGTGACAAAATGTGAGGCAGTTTTTCCGTGAAGTCAGGTGCCATGTGTATTCTTAGAGTTCCTGCTGTGTAATTCTGTAATTTTCTTTTGTCGTTGTACATATTTTACGGTCTGTTAGTGGATGTTCTCCTTTGCTATCGTCTTGGCATCTCCAATGTAGAGACTAGAGAGAGTAGTACCATTGGTTTGTGCAAAACTCTAACCATGTCAATGTTGGAGATTTAAATAAGCAACCTGTGAGATGTCCAAAGAAATTCCTTCCATCGTGGTGCTGTATTGTGATGTACTAATAGATTGTGAACTTTGCCGTGTCTTTTGATTGTTGTTACTGGTATATGTATTACCGAACGTATGCTATCAACTAGTGTGTCCATAAAAAAATCAGAATATTTATGTTCGCCTAACCTAGAGCTCATGACACTTAAATACTAGTTGGTATGCATAGTAAAAATTTGTTGGAAATCCAAAATCAAAGAGGAAGAAAAAGAAGGACAACCTTGCCAATCATTCGAGCTCGTCAACTCTACTTGCAGCCCGGGTTGGCCCGGCCCAACAACCATCTATTCTGTTCCTGCTTGTCTCGTCCAGGACATCAGCAGCAGCAGCTTCACCGGCGGCGGCGGCATGGGGATGGGCGGCCGAGGCGTGGTGGGCGACAGGTGGTCGCAGCGAGTACTCTGGATGTGCGCCCTCGGGAGCGCCGTGAGTAAGCACCCACCATAACCCTAGACCCCAGTGCTCCGTTCCACCCCTTCCTCTTCGTCTCCGCCTAAATTGCTCCGTGGCGCGATCTGATCCGCAGGCCTGTACTTCGTGGCGGTGGAGAGGCAGGCGCAGAACCGCGCGCGGGCGGTGTCCGAGGGCTTCAAGTCCCTCGACGGCGCGGGCGGCGGCCGCGGCGGAGAGGACGTGTGACCTTCGCCGACGCGAGGTGACATGGACGTGTAGAGAAGTACCGCCCCTCTGCTGCTCGAAGCTTGAGACGAGTTAGATTATTTTCCTATTCTGCTTCTAGTTCACGGAATCGTTGCAATAATAATGTACTGCTAATTACCCCCGTCCCTCTGCTGTTTGCGATGCTCAGGGAGCAAGAATTGGTATCCGACGACATGGATGTTTTTGTATGAACAGTTGAGTTGGAAAATTCAGTCTGCTTTGTTTTTGTAGTTTTGGCTCTTATGTTTCTTGAGCGTGCTAGAATTTAGAGGGAATTTGCTGTCGTTTCCTGAACGTGTGTTCTAGTGTATTCCTAGGAGCACACAGAGTCTCAAACAATATAAGCAGATAAGAAGTTTTTGTTTAAATAATTCTTAGATATAGGCTTCGGTCCCTAAATATGTCAATCTGGAATACTCTGTTATACTTGTGCCGAAATGAAAACTGTCCATTAGGGAAATTGTTTTCTCCAGTAAAAAGTAGGTTGGGAAATTGAAAGGTAAACTAGGCCGATCAAATTAAAAAGAACATAATAGGTTCTTAGTGATTACTCCATTCTTTTCCTTCTTCAGTACCCAACACTTGCTGCATTTCACTTATTGAAAACTTTCTACTCGGTGTGCTAGTCTATCTATTACTTTTCAACTTAATGTGTGTTGAGGTTTATTAAACTTGGAAGAGTCGGACTGCACAACATAAATTGATTGCCAGCAGATTACCCCAATTGAATGGTAAGATCAACTTTCTGGGGAGTAAGTGGATGACACTAGATAAGTGATAGCAAGTAGGGTTGCACACCTGCATCCCTTGCTCTGCATTTTAGAGTTCACACAGGGAGTAAAATGGAATAATCAAGTGCCAGGCTATTAGTGTCTCATTTGATCTTTGTATAGAGGATAATTATCTTAGTTTTGGTTGGAGCCATAATTTTATACACGGCAACCTTTTTACCCCATAATCATATATAGGAGTCCTGATGGGTGTTTGACCTAAATGGAGGTAGTGTTCGTTGATTTCTCCTGTATCTAGAATTCTAAATTCGCTAGGAATGCTGCATATGGTTTGTAACTCATTTTCTGAGACTCACAACTACTTTGAATGCCACATGTGTTCTTGAGGAAACCCTGGAAGGTGAAAATGTTGAAGATAACCACTAGAAGGCGTTGGTTAAGCGCAAATTGATCCCACTTCCTGTCGATTGCAGTCAAAATAGTCCAGCGATTACTTTAAGAATAAGTTCTTAGCAGTAAATAATTAGGAAAAGTGTATCATGGCATCTGTTGATTTATTGGATGTGCCTGGCATGTGATGCTCTTTAATTGTTGACATTCCACATTCCACAAGATTATAGAACAATGGAACCCTACAGCTTTAAGTGCATCACTAAGTCGAAATGGATCTGCTAGTGGAATTTCTATTATTTATTGATTTTTCATTTGATAAAGAACAGTAGATTTTGACATGAACTTGAAAATGATGGTCATTTTAGCATATATATTTTAATGTTTCTTGTACTTGTTTGTAGTAGAAAGACTCGGTAGTTCATAAGGAACCAAACTTGACCTTAACTGAAATTTGTTAACATGTTCTGATCCATCTAGCAGAAAGGTGTATATATTTTTCTTTATACTCCTGTAAATATTGGAGTTCGTGGTGATGGTCCATCTGCCATCCCCTCCCCTACACCAAAAGTATTTTCCACGATTTGCCAAACATGTAGTATGATTAAATGCATCTATAGTACTATGTTTTGTTAGTGGGTTTGTTGTTCTATGAACAAATCTAATAGCACCCCAACCCTGCAAGCTAAATTAGTGGCATCTTTGCTTTTTCCTATGAACTCCCTCAGAATATTAGGCACAATTCTGATGTTAGTGATTGAGTTTGGATTGTGCTGAAACCAAGCATCTTGAATTTTTTTTGTGGCTGTACATCATTGATTAACAAGAAGGCTGGTTGATGCTGTCGAGAAGGCAAAGTGTGAATGTTGTAATCTGCTAAAGTTAGATTTGTAGCTATCTCTTTACTATACCAGGAGTCAAGACTAAGCAATACCAAGAAAGCAACGAACTTTGGTTATTACGAAGTGTCGCGATTAGAAAGCAGTTTCTGCTATAATATTGCCTACTTTCTTAATTTATTTGTCCTCTGGTTATCACTTTGATGTATCTTCAAAATGCGTAGAAATTCTACATATTACTTTTGCTTATTAGCCACTGTGTTAAGACTTGTAACTCTTAATGCCTCTCACTTTATGGGCCCTTTCTGTGATGCCTCAGTGTTTTCATTTTCTTTATGACAAGTGTTAACTTAAATATATTATAGACCTAATGATCAACTTAGGTGCCCACTTCTACTAGGTATGAAAGCTCGAAAATGTGAGGAATCTTCCATGCACAGAGGCACTAATGAATGGGGATTGCAGGATTGTGATGCAAGAACGCATCATTCTTCTCTTGTAATCCACAATCTTGAAAAGTAGATTTTATCACAAGATGCTAGTTTATTCTACCCTGTATCAGTGCCCAGAGTTCCATTGGCTACCAGTAACCTGGCATGTATACTGTCTGACCCGACTTATTAGTTTGATAATACTGTTTTTATGCCTTATATCTATTTTTTGTGATCTTGTAGTCTTGTGTCTGACAAAAAAATCCATTAGGTTACAGAAGAAACAGAACTGAGGAAGGAGTACATTATGTGTTAACAGAACTAATTCACATAATTGATTTCACTTTTGGTTTGCACTCTCTCAAGTCTCATAATCACAAGATGCCTTCTACTAAAATCTATGATGATATGGTGGTTATGAGCACTCCAGCCTTCCAGATGCAGTTAGTGCTGTTCTTTTCTGGCCTTCCCCCCTTCCTCATTATTGAACCCCACAAATTTTAATGTCACAATCAGCTTGATCCAGAGCATCTTGGGCATGATCTTCCCCGCATTGGTCCACCAAATAATCCCCATTAAAACTTTTAACTTCTTCTGCACATTATACCTATGGTGAACGCATCAAGATCAGGCAAGGAAAATAAAAGGCAAGATGATTGGTATGTTTATGACGTGGACTGAAAAGATTAACTAATTAACAAAAGTTAGTGGGGATAAGGGAATCTATGGAACTTGTCAAAGTTCTAACTAGTTCCGTAGTTAGCATCTTATGGTTTTTGCTTTGGTCACTAGTAGCATGCAAGGGCTGATAATATATGTGTTAGTGATTTTAAAAGAACGAGTAGAAAGTACAAAGCTTATGCCTTTTTCAAGGTAGTGTATGCAGCCCTTTGCCTGTGGGGCTGCAGGAAAGGACAGATTCTGTAGCTTAAATGTGTCCAAGCCATAGGGTCTTCTGTTCTCCTGGGACCATTCGAAGTAATTAATGTAGTTTAGTTACATTATGTATTTTATATGTCTATTTAGATTGAGCCTACTGGCTACCGGTCGGGAGATACTTTACAATCTACCATATTGTTCATTTCTTGCGTAAACTACAACTTGTTGAGCCTTAAGGTTGTTGGATGGCTAGTCCTTTGGGATGTAGCATATTCTTTTGATTACTGTAGCCTATAGGTGTAGTGGTCAAGATTGCAACCTAATCTTTACACAATTTTATTGTTCTTGGTGCTCCACCTTAGTTTTATTGTACAGTATCTGCCAACTCACCATAGCTGGCTGTTGGTCGACATCCCATTTGAATTTTGTTTGAGGCATAACGTACTTTGCCTCTTTCCCCTGAATAAGACCATGTTTTTGCTGTCCTTGAAATGTGAAATGCTTATCTCGTGATTGCTGTTAATCTTTTCCTTATTTGTACTGTTGATTTATGTAGGCGTCTATTTGGTACAATATTGTTTTAAAATGTTCTCTAGCTCCATCTTACATCTTTCCAGTCTGGAAGGCTTGCTGACCTGCTGATGCTTCTTCTTTGATTAAAAGGAGCAATTCTTGTGACCAAAGAGAAAATATAGAGCTATGACGTAAGAAAATGATGAGTTCATGACGTCGCTCTGCGTTGGGGCCTCTTGTTGCAAAACTGTACTCGTACGCTTGCTTCTAATTTTGAGAAGAATTGAAAATGCTTGAGCAGTCAGAATGTTCTAATCTTAAACCTACCCAAACTGTCTTGCAGAAGACTGGCCGACAAGTTCAGGAGAATAAAAAAAATCTATTGGTGGTGTTCTTACTTATATATTTGGTTTTCTTTGAGATTTTTTTTTGGAAGAAGTTACCTTCTTGCTGAAGTCCTTTTAAGAAAAAAAAAATGCAAAAGCTGGCTGACTAATGTGTCCCTGGAAAATCATTTAGATGTCTCAGGCGGCGCAATATTCTGTGCCCTTTTACACTAAGCAAGAAGTTTGGAGGTGAAAGCCCTGGATGTCGATGTCAGGTGATGCAATGCTTATGTATTTGAAGAGAAGTTTTCTTTCCTTCTTTTTTAATTTTTTTGCACTATTTATGTAGAGGCCTAGAAGTATACCTCCAAGCAGCAGCAGCAGTCCATCTCCATTGCTTCCTGTGTGTGGCGGCTGTGTTCTGCTTGTGTGGAAAATTAGGTCATACGTCCACATGATCAGCTCCTCTAATATTGGGTCACTTAGTTGGGCTGGGCCAGATGGGCCAGCATACCGGTTCAACACTCCCCCTCAAGATGGATGGTAGATGTCTATCAACCCCATCTTGTCACATGCCAAGTTACAATCCTTAGTCCCTAGTCCCTTTGTCAAACAATCAGCAAACTGTTGTTGCGAGCTAACATGAGTGAGGCTGATTATCCCAGCATCAAGTTTCTCCTTTATAAAGAAGCGATCAATTTCCACATGTTTTGTCCTATCATGTTGGACTGGGTTATTTGCAATACTGATAGCTGACTGATTGTCACACCACACTCTCAGAGGCCCTTTCCTCAAAAGCTTCAACTCGCCCAGAAGGTGCTTCACCCAGAGCATCTCACTCAACCCATGGGATAGGGCTCTATACTCAGCTTCTGCTGTTGATCTAGACACAACAGGTTGTTTCTTGCTTCTCCAAGACACTAAATTTCCTCCCACAAACACACAATAGCCTGATGTTGATCTTCTATCATCTTGACAATCAGCCCAACTTGAGTCACTATAGCCATCCACTTCAAGATGTCCACTCTTTGCAAACCACAATCCCTTTCCCGGAGTCCCCTTCAAGTATCTCAAGATTCCGTGCACTATATCAAGGTGCCCACTTCTTGGTTCATGCATGTATCTACTCACTATGCCCACAGCGTATGTAATGTCAGGCCTAGTGTGACACAAATATAATAATCTCCCAACCAGTTTCTGGTACTCTTCCTTGTTCACTAGCTCACCAGATTGAGCTGTTACTTGATGATTTTGCTCAATTGGAGTGGAAGCTGCACGACATCCCATCATGCCCATGTCGCTCAAGAGATCTAAGGTGTATTTCCGTTGGCACAAAGATATCCCCTTCTCTGTCTGAGCCACTTCTATACCAAGAAAGTATTTTAGGTTGCCCAAATCTTTTACCTCAAACTCTTTACTCAGACACTCCTTCAGCCTCTTGATTTCTTCTTGATCATCTCCGGTGATGATTATGTCATCTACATAAACTGCAAGAATGGTGATTTTCTTGTCAGAGTGTCTGTAGAACACCGTGTGATCACCATTGCATTGGCCATACCCCATACCACAAACAGCACGTTTGAACCTATCGAACCATGCCCTTGGTGATTGCTTCAGACCATACAAGGATTTCTTCAGCCTGCATACTTTCCCTGTGGTTTCTGAGGTACCAAAGCCTGGTGGTATCTCCATGTAGACTTCTTCCTTCAGGTCACCATGCAGAAATGCATTCTTGACATCTAGTTGATGCAACTTCCACCCGAAGTTAGCAGCACAAGAAACCAAAATCCTTACTGTATTCATCTTTGCCACTGGGGCAAACGTCTCATCATAGTCAATTCCATATGTTTGGCTAAACCCTCGAGCGACCAATCTGGCTTTGTACCGTTCGACCTTCCCCTCAGGATTCTGCTTCACAGTATAAATCCACTTGCAGCTCACCGCTTTCTTTCCTGCTGGCAATGTGGTTAGCACCCACGTCTTGTTTTTCTTTAGTGCTTCCAACTCCTCTATCATTGCATTACGCCACTTTGGATCTTGCTTTGCAGCTTGCCAATCCTTTGGTGTTGACACAGTTTGTAGAGAGGCAACAAACGCTTTGTACGAGGGAGACAGAGCCTCATAGGACACAAAATTTCCAATATCATGGTCATCCCGAATAGATTGTAGTGCCTTCTTTGCCACTATAGTATCCTGCCCATCCCTGTATTTTTCAGGAGGCCTTCCTGCCTTGGCTCGTGGTTCTTTCCTCAAAGCAATAGGAAGATCCACACTTTCACATGAGCTAGCATCACTGCCTTGCTGCTCCCCCTGCACATGTGCCTGCTGTCCCTGCTGCTCCCCCTGCACATGTGCCTGCTGTCTCGTAGTGTTGGATGAGCTCGTATCACTTACTTGATTCTCCCCCTGCACTGGTGGCTGCCTTCTGGAGTACACGCGGAGATTATGCGGCCAGCGATCTCGAACGGGAACAGGAACCTGGAAAGAACCAATTTGAGGTGTACCAACTATTGGCTGAACCTGAACTGTTGGCTGAACCTGAACCTGCACATCATCAGTGTTAGTCCCCACAGGATCACCCAGAGTACGTGGTACAACATTCTCCCTCTCATGACCATCTTGCACAGGGTGTAGGTGGTCAAGGTCTGCAAATAACAGGCTGAGATCAGTTGGTTCACCATAGAATGGCTCAGATTCCCTGAAGGTGACATCCATACTTACAAACATACGTTTTGCAGAGGGGCTCCAACACTTATACCCTTGTTGACTCGATGAGTAACCCATAAACACACATTTCAATGCCCGTGGGTCTAACTTCCCAATAGATGGCCTATGATCCCGAACAAAACAGGTACTTCCAAATAACTTTGGAGGGACAACAAACTTATTTTCTCCAAACAACAACTCACATGGGGATTTCATACCCAGTATCCTGGAGGGGGTACGGTTGATCAAATATGTGGCTGTCATGATGGCTTCACTCCACAGAAACTTTGGAACATTCATCGTGTACATCAACGAGCGAGCTACTTCCAAAACATGGCGATTCTTGCGCTCTGCCACACCGTTTTGGGGGGGAGTATCTGGGCAGGATGTTTGATGAAGAATTCCCTGGACAGACAAAAAATTCCCAAAGTTTGTGTTCACATACTCGGTGCCATTATCAGTCCTGATCACCTGCACTTGCACCTGAAACTGATTCTTCACATACGCATAAAAGTTCTGAAAGCAGTTAAACACCTCATCCTTATGGCGCATCAAGTACACCCATGTCATACGAGAATAGCAGTCAATGAAGGTAACAAAATACTTCATTCCATTAACTGACACCACTGGACATGTCCATACATCTGAATGAATCAGCATAAAAGGAGATATACTCCTCAGCCCTTTACTCACATACGAGGCTCTTGTGTGCTTAGCATATTCGCAAGCATCACATGACAAATTGTCCTTGCTTATTCCACTCATAACATCAGGAAATATTCTACGCATCTTATCAAAAGATACATGCCCCATCCTACAGTGATGGATCATCGCACACCTCTCCTTGTCCTCCATGGTTGCAGCATACACCAACTCCGGTTGCACGCCCTTGTCCATGTACCAAAGGCCCCTACGCCTGGTGCCAGTCCCAACCATCTGCCTCGTCTGTCGCTCCTGAATCAAGCAACCAAACTTGTCAAAAGTCACACTACAGTCAATTTGATCAATCAGTGCACTTAAAGATGCCAAATTGACAGGAAACGCTGGCACATGCAAAACCGAGGATAGAGATATGTTGGGAGTACACTTTACTGTACCAACCCCGGCAACAGGCTGTTTTGTACCATCAGCTGTTTGTATGGTACCCTTGTGATTAGAAGGATGTTTACTGTAAGACTCAAATACGGAGAATTGACCCCCAACATGCTTAGAGGCACCGGAGTCTAGGACCCATTCTGTATCAATTTCATTAGTAGCGAGAGATGCCCTTTCAGAATTACCTTCATTCGTGGAGGCCCAGTGAGCAAAGTCTCCATAGGTAGCATCATCTACTTTTGTGCCTTTTGTTGTCCCATTGTCCTCTTCAACTACCATGTGTGCCTTCGGACCCCCTGAGTGTCCTGAATATCCACCTCTGCCTCTAGCATTCTGCCCCCCTGAGTATCCACCTCGGGCTCCAGAAGTCCTGCTGCCTCCTCTATAATATCCTCTGCCTCTGCCACGATTCGGACAGTTCCACTTCAAGTGACCTTGCTCCCCACAGGTAAAACAGTTCCTGGTATCTTTCCACTCCCTGTGATCGGTAACTGCAAACGTCTGAGTCGGCACAACCTTCTCATCTGCTTTCTCAAGAGATAGACGCACTTCCTCTTGATTCATTGCTGCAATAGCCTCATCAATAGTCGGCAAGGAAGTTTGGTGCATCAAGGATGCCTTCCTGCCATCAAAGCGACGGTCGAGGCCATCTAAAAGTTTCAGCACACGCCTCCGTGCTATCCACTTGTGCCCTGACTCGATGCTAGCTGCGTCATAGAGTTCGAGAGGGTCACAGTTATCCTGATCCGCCCACAAGGCCTGCAGCTCTGCCACATATGCCATCACTGACATTTCACCTTGGCGAAGATGATGAATCTTCCCATCAATCTGAGCAATGAGCATGACATTGCCCTTGCCGGAGTACTGAGTAGACAGAGTCTTCCACATCTCTGCAGCTGTGGTTAGCCCCTCCACGGAGCGAGCAATAGAGGGCACCACCGAGTTCAACAGCCATCCAACAAGCAAAGAATTGGTGGCCTTCCACTTTTTACCCTCCGCACCGGTCTTGTCTTCTGGAGCACAAATTGTGCCCAGTACATACCCTTCTAGGTCCTTCTGCTCCACAATCAGTAGAGCCCTTCTTGACCAACTCAGATAGTTAGCACTACCCTCAAGTTTGATCTCAGTAGGCAGCAATACAAGCTTCTGTACCATTTCCCCTTGAGGAACGATGGTCCCAGCAGCCAACCTCCAGAGGTGAGAAACATAGTGAGCTTCTCCAGAGCATCAGCTAGACTCTTTTCATCACCCATTTTTCCCACAGCTGCACTTCTTCCCCACTGGAAAGATACACACACGCAGCTGGACAGCTTCCTCTACTCCTCTCTTGACTAGCCGCCGCACGCAGTAGCTACAGTCCCGCTCACCTTCTTCTGCTGCCCTTCCCACAGCAGCACCACAACACCACTCACCTTCTTCCTCCCCCTGCTGGAACACACGGAAGCAGCTGCTTCCGTCGGCGCTGCCCGCAGCAGCACTTACGTGAGGACCACCGCCGCCTCCTCCCTCAGCTCTGATACCATGTAGAGGCCTAGAAGTATACCTCCAAGCAGCAGCAGCAGTCCATCTCCATTGCTTCCTGTGTGTGGCGGCTGTGTTCTGCTTGTGTGGAAAATTAGGTCATACGTCCACACGATCAGCTCCTCTAATATTGGGTCACTTAGTTGGGCTGGGCCAGATGGGCCAGCATACCGGTTCAACAATTTAAGTATAAACACAAAATCCTAAAGTGTTCATGCTACGTAGTACTTTTTACATTACTGAGCTTGGTCACTGAATGTCTTTTAGTTTGTGTTCCTTTTTGCCAGTATATATGTGCGGCGTTTTCATAAAAGAATCCGACGAGCCGTGGTGCATTGCATTGTTTTAATTCGTGATAGTGATATTTGAGTGTAGGACTCGTTTGGAGAGGATTTTTTTCTGCCAAAGACACCTTTTTTTTTTGCCTACCCAGTTGCCTACTCGGTTGGACTTTGCTCTAACCTGGCCTACACACAGTAGCAGAACAAAATGTGGGGAAGGGAAAGGTAGGGGGAGAAAGAACACGGGCATAGATATAGACATGGAAAAGGTGGTAATAATTACATAAACAGAGAGACAAACAATCAAATCGGCTGTCATCTCTACCTGGCCACACTGTACTACTCCAGAATACATGAGCTGTCTCTAATCTGTTTGTACAGATTTGACATGACCTGCACTCGGAGAATTTTTTATCTAACACCTACAGGGGACTTAAATTGTGCTCCTTCACCTCCAATCGGACAGCTTCTGGCTAATTTGGCCAGATCTACGGTGGTTTGGGATTGCACCCGCTCTTGTTTGGTCCGATCTAATAGTGAGTTGCGATTGCAAACTATTTACTACTACCTCCGTTCTTGACATATAAATTTTGCAAATGGTCAAATGATGTAAAATTTGATCAAGTTTTTAGAAAAAACTATCAACGTCTACAATACCAAATCAATATCATTTGATGCATCATGACATATACTTCATATTTTATATCTATATAGTATAATAGATTTTTGTACAAACTTGATAAACTTCACATTATTTAACTTAAAAAGAAAAATTAGGCCTTATTTTTAGGAAGGGGTAGTAGTACTACCACTTCCGTTTTAAAAGATAAGACATGTAAATTTCGTCAAAGGTCCGAGCTTATTAAGTTTGATCAATTATATAAAATAAAATATCAACATCTATAGTACTGAATAAATATATTTAAAAATATAATTTACTGTCAATTTTCATACTTGGTCAAAGTTAGAAGGCGTTGATTTTTGACTATACGTCTTACTCCCTCCGTTCCTTGATGTAAGGCGTATAGTTTTTTGAGAAAAATTCCAAAATATAAGGTGTATTATGATTTTTAGACAATTTCAATACTCCAAAGATGAGTTAAATACTTCCACTGAGATATTTGACAGATTTTTTTTAATTTGTAGCTATTAGTAACACCCTCTCTCTCCGATTCTCTCCATGTGAATGATTGCACCATGTATAAATTCACATGTCTTAATATTCGTGCCAGAAAACTATACGCACTACATTCAGGAACGGAGGGAGTATTTTTAGTACTAAGGAAGTACCATATAAATATGGATTTGGTCAACTATGAGTGCCAATATCTTGGAAATTTTTATGTTTTGTACATATAAATCGTATGTCTACTTTTGACTCGAAAAAGCTTTTCAAATTTTACATTTTTAGTATTATTAATATAACATAAATTAGTGGTGAGAACCATGTTAAAACCATATCGTTACCTGAAAAGGTAGCTTTGTGTGAAGTGGAGTACCTTTTATGCATCTTCGTGCTTGTTCTATTTTCCCTATGTGATGCACCACCAATCAGGGGTTTATGTTCAATTATTTATGACACGCTACATGTCCATGACAATTTTGCATGACCGTAAGCAACTTGTTCTTAAGCGCGATAGAGTGCAACCGTTCAGTTGAGCTTCCAAACAAAAAATATAA
>QRDG01000568.1:0-50250 GCA_012064385.1 Puccinellia tenuiflora | reverse complement strand
AGACCAGCCAGCTCTGCCTTTTGATATCTCTATTAGTTAAATGAAACTCATCAAGTGTTTGAGATCACATCGACCATAGCCAACATAGATCAGTGAGCTGATCCAAACTTATATATTTAGTACTACCCCATGTGTGTATATTTTATTATGTCCACCTAGATGCGAATTTCATCAAGACATCTTATGTCAAGTCAGTATGTTATGAATCTCTATATTATTTCCCATTTCAACAAAGGCACTACTCTGATCCATTTACTTCTGTATTATGTACTTGGTTTGCCTATTTTGTTGAAGTTACAATTGTGAGATGTAGCGATTATTTCCATACTGTCTTATGGTTTTTCATAATAAATATCAGCTAAGTTACACTTCTCTATATTAACCGTTTTCTAATAATCTGTAAAAAATGCGACAATTACGGGCAAAATATTAAAAGAACCAATGAGTGCCGCGCGGCGGGCCGCGCTTTCAAATCTAGTTCTCAAACAGGTATGCCATAGGTGCACAAGGACCTCATAATGTTGTGAACGCTCGCATTGACCTCTTAACATGCGATTTCAACTATCTTTAGTTTTTCCGACGCAAAAGATTGCTCCAGTAAATTGTACGCTGCTTTCACATGTTCCGTATCTTCAGCTGTCTGTATCCCTCACGGATTTATAATAAGACCAACATTCATCGATGATAATTTGGTAACTCTAATAATATACATCTACACAGAGAAAAAATACCTGAAAAAGTTGGAGAATTAGTTTCTCTAGAACTGGTGCGTGTTGGAGAATGCAAATTAGTGCACGGTGGTCGCCAGCCACGCTCCACTCATTGAGTGACAATCTCTTTAGTTTACTAAATGTAGGGCACCATCTCAAATCTCTTTGGAGAATAATCTGGATAGTTTATACAGTCAACATCAACAAAATTTAACCCCGCAAAAAAAAAGTGATGGAACATACACAGAGCAATGATTAAGTGAATAGTACATTTTAAAAGTGATTTCAGTGTGCTTAACACAACGGTGACATGTTCTGTGTAATCCATCTGTAACTACAGAGGAATAATTTTACATGAATCATATTGAATGATATCACAAGAAAACTAGCATTTCTCACTGCTATTCTACATATTTCCTTTTTAATCAAACAAGTTACTAAATACAGAAACATCATAATTTCTCTACAAAGACTGTACGAACTCCTAGGTCACAGCTGAAGGAAATATGGAAATAGATGCAACATATTTATATATGAACGCACAATTATTAGAGGATGGAAAAAATGAAAACATGCCAATAGGAGTGAAGACGGAGGTAATTGTAAGAGTACCAATCCAGGTTCAGCTATCAACTTCAAATCTGTAGCAGCTGATAAACCTTTGAGAAGCAGACAACCTGCGGCTCCATCGTCAATGCCATAGCAGCACTCACAGGAAGCATCATTACAAAATGAACCCGCGCCATCACCATTAACGCCATAGCAACACTTACAAGAAGTAACATCGCAATCCACAGATCCAATATTTCGGTGAGAATCCCAACAGTCAAGGTCAAATGTAACTGTTGCTGCTACTAAAGCGGGCATGTCGTCCAGAAATGGAGTTGTGCCCCTAACATCGGTTAATTGCAGTGAAGTGAGACTGGGGACAGAAATACGAGTCCGGTTCCCATTCAAACCCATAAAACGGCATTTCTGAATACTCAGACGTTTGAGTGAATGTGAGGCGACCCTGCCCACGGGAATGAGGCACTTGCTCATCTTGAGCTCCTCCAACGACGGACAGCTCGATAACTCAAGAAACTCGCGATCTAAGCGCACGTTAGCAAGCTCCAGGCTGGTCAGGTTTTGAGATACTCCAGGCAGACGAGACGGGATGAGAAAATAAGAGTCGTCCCTGACAGCAACATTGAGCACCCTAACTTTGCACAACAAGGCATACCGAATCCACAGGTTCACGTAGTGCTCATCGTCTTCCGAGACTTCGCCGAAGTTGAACAGGCACGCGTCGACGGGCGAGTGGCCGCGGAGGACTATCAGATGGTCCATCAACCTGTGGGACAAATGGGCAGGCCGACCGCTGGTGACGCGGAGAACCGGCATGGACTTCCAGAGGTGGTGCCAGCGCTTGGCCAGCACGCACGACCGCACAGCCTCCTCGGCCTGGAGGAACGAGAGAACATGATGCGCGACATCGTCCGGCAGGCCACTGATCCGATCGTCGCTCCCCGTCCTTGCCGCCTTTTTGCTTTGAGGCATTCCGTAGAACGGGTTGTGAGCGCCAAACCCTGCGGAACAGAACGCAAGAGTCAAAAGAGCACGTCACGGCCATACACACACGAGAGACAGGGAAGGGCAGGGGATCACCCCACCTATCCGAGGATCGATTATGCCGCCGGTACAACACGGAGAAGAAGAGTTCGCGCCGCAGGGGAAGTAGAGACGGGGGAACAAGAAGGCGGCGGCGGCGGCGGCGTCGCGAAATCCTACGTCCCGCCCGCTGCGAGCGCTTGCATCGCTCCTGCCTCAAGAAACCAGCTGTTGGGCATTTATTTCTCCCGGTTTTTTCTGCTCCAGTTTTCTTATACTCCGTACGTACTTTTTTTTTGATATAGTGATATGATATTTGGAGCACACGATGGTAACGTGAGTGTTGGAATCCATTGAATAGTTGAGAACCAACCTATATTTTTTTAGATGAGAACCAACCCTTGGTTAGGGGATTCCCTACCTATCGCCTTTAGCGAGTCGGGGTAACGACTCGCCCACGTTCGCCCCGCTCACTCGCTCGGCCGCCACCCCACATGGGCCGGCCCATGTGTGAGCCTTTTCCTATTTACTTTTTCGTTTTTTCTGTTTTTTTTCTGTTTCTTTTTTAAAACCAGAATCATTCAAAAAAATAATTTTAAATTTTTTAAAACCAGAATTATTTTAAAAATTGATATTTAAATTTGAACATTTTTAAATATTAACATTTTGAAAAATATAAAATAAAGGAAAAACAAAAACATTATATGAATCGAAATAGCAGTGAACAAAAAATACCGGTGAACCGAAAATAATAGTGAACAAAAAATGTCGGTAAACCAAAAATAATAGTGAACCAAAAATTTCGGTGAACCGAAAATAATAGTGAACCAAAATTTGGATGAACCGAAATAAGTAGTGAACCAAAAATTCTGTGAACCGAAAATTATAGTAAACCAAATATATCGGTGAACCAAAAATGTCGGCGAAACAAAAATAATAGTGAACCAAAAATTAATCAAAATTTGGATGAACCGAAATAACTAGTGAACCAAAATACCGATGAACCGAAAAAATATTAGTGAACAAAAAATGTCGGCGAACCAAAAATAATAGTGAACCAAAATTGGATTAACCGAAATAAGCAGTGAACCAAAAATACCGATGAACCGAAAATAATAGTAAACCAAAAATATCGGTGAACCAAAAATGTCGGCGAATCGAAAATAATAGTGAACCAAAAAGGAACCAAAATTTTGATGAACCGAAAATAAGTAGTGAACCAAAAATACCGGTGAACGCAAAATAATAGTAAACCAAACATATCGGTGAACCAAAAAAAATTCGGCGAATCAAAAATAATTGTAAACCAAAAGGAACCAATATTTGGATGAAACGAAAATAAGTAGTGAACCAAAAATACCGGTAAACCAAAAATAATAGTGAACAAAAATGTCAGAGAACCAAAAATAATAGTGAACAAAAATGTCGGTAAATCGAGAATAATAATGAACTGAAATAATAGTGAACCGAAAATTCGGGTGAACCAAAAATACCGCAAACCGAAAATAAGAATTAACCAAAAAAAACTAAAATGTCGGAGAATCAAAAATAATAGTAAACTAAAATACCGGAGAAACAAAAATAGATTTTGAAAAATGGTTTATATTTAAAATTTATTTTTGTTTCACCCCGAAATATTTCACAAAATCAAAAAAATATTTAATAATATATTTATGTATTACCAAAAAGAAAAGTAAAGGAGAAAGGAAAAATTAAGAAAAGAAACAAAAACATAAAAGAAGAAAATAAAGAAAAAGGGGAAGGAAAACGAAAAATAAGCAAAGATGAAAGAAAAAAATAAAACGAAAACAGAGAAGACAAAGAATCGAAGAAAACGTAACAAAGAATCGATTGGGAATGAACAAGCGCTTATTGGGCCGGCCTATTGAGAAGCTGACTGTGAGCAAGTCGTAGTTCCGGTTCGCAAAGAGAGAGAAATAGCGGCTGCGCTTGGTTGGATGGTTAGGAGGGTGGTTGTAACCCTAGCCCACCAGAGTTCAAACCTCAGGTTTAGCATTAGTGTTTCTCATTAAAGACGGAATATTACTTCAGTAGTAGGCGACGTTCCCGTCGATAGCGAGGTGTCTGTGGTGACTTCGTCAATCTCAAGTCCAAACCCGCCGTCTCAGTATCTCGGAGGTAGTGCTCATTGGGGTAGGGTGTGCGTGTGTGTGTTTATAGGGGTGAGTGTATGCGCGTGTATGTGAGCGCCTGTGTTGTAGTGTGTTTCGCAATAAAAATCCATTGAATAGTTTTAGATGATAGTCTCCTAACGTGTAAAATCCAGATCGCTCTCCAGATTTAAAATAAAAATGTATGTTAACTTAGAGTCTAATCGAACATCTAATAGAAGGTAATTTCATCCAAACACCTCCTGATTACCCAACCGAATCATTGCCTAGCTACGTATTCGTCACCAAACTAATACACATTATATATGGAAATGGAGGAGATGTTATGGAAGGAGAGATAAACATCAGTTGCCTTTTAGCACATAATTATGTTTGTTAATATTTGCTTACAATGGCCCTATACAAAAGACATAATTAAAGACAATAATGGAGAGATAAATACGTGGGTACGAATGAATGCACTCGCACTTAGCTAGTATATTCGTATGTTTGTGTTTATGCAATGTATATGATTCAATCATAGCGAGATTGTACTACATCTACTCTTTTATATACCAAGACATAAATTAACGTTGACATCTGCTTGCTACATAACCATGTAACCGACGCTTTTGGCTACACACTTGTGCACATCCATGGCATATACAAAGTTTTAAATAGCCCACTATTTCTTTCATTATATCTTTTGGTAGAGCCCTCACACTAAATCTATACACTTTTAACGCTAAACTGAAAATGACACTAATAGCTTGCTAAATCCCATTATACCGCTAAATTTGGAGTCATTTAGCCTGCTAAGCTGTTACTGAATTAAGATGTCAGGACATATTTATGTCAATTATATGTGATACATAATATATGATGCTTGATTGTATGTTTTTTTTCAATTTTGTATACCTTATGAAAAATGCTAAATGGGGCGTAGCTTCATTATAGATCCTCTAAATGAGAGGGTCGTGCATGTAGTAAAAATCTAACAAGCTAGGCTGATCCATTAGTAGCATCATACACACCTTGGTTAAACTAGTACTTGTAGGAAACCTGCATAGTTCCAATCAATGTGTGGAAAAGGTCGGCTTCTCATTAAGCACACACGGCCACCACATGTCCACCTATTCCTATATAAATTACTCTTATAAAGGCTCCTGGCCTACCCGCTCGTTGCCCCCGGTTGCCCCTCGCTTCGATCCTGGTCCATTCGATAGGTTGCCAAAAGCGACACAGTAGTTTCTTTCCCCTCCGGTTTTCACCACAGCCGTCCGATGCGTAATTATTATTTTCACTCTCGGGCTGGCGAGATGGGTCGATGACGGGTGGGCCTCGATGCGCACGAGGTCCACAGACCAGCGGGCGCGACGAGTTTGGCTTGCGTCTCTCGCCGTTTGCCTCAGCCCGCAGCGAGACAAAACCATCGCTCGGGTGAAACCCTAGAACCAATCTTCGCACGGTTTCCCCGCACCCAATCCCCTCCCGTGATCCATGCTTCCTCTCCATTCTCTCCCAATCCGCCGCCTCCCTCTTCTGCTCCCGCGCCGGGCCAATCCACCCTCCCCACAGTGCCATCTCTCTCCCCATCCGGGTGGCTCCACGCGGCTGCAGCAAGGCGACCCCGCGCGGGGACGCGGCCGTCGGCGGCCGAACTCGGAGCGCCGGGCACGCGGCGGCTCCCCGGCGGCGGCCTGGCTCCACGCGGCTGCAGCAAGGCGAGCCCGTGCGGGGACGCGGCCGTCGGCGGCCGAACTCGGAGCGCCGGGCACGCGGCGGCTCCCCGGCGGTGGCCTGGCCTGCGGGGCCAAGGGCGGCGAGGAGGACCACGGCCCGGACGGCGGCCGCCGCGGGCGCGCTCGGCACGACAGCGGCTCGGACAGCCGGCGACCTGGCGGCGAGGAGCCGAGGACGACGGGGTGTTAGCGGGAGGAGAAGGAGCACGACGGCGAGGAGGCGGGGGTGGACGGAGCGACGACGACGATGGTGCAGGCGTGCCTGGGAGAGGCGGATCCCATTGGGCCTCAAGCAGTAGCTAGGGTTCATCCAGGTTTGCCTATTCCTCATCTCTATGTCTCATCTCTCTCTACTCTCAATCTTCCTCTCAGGAATGGCTCTCTTTGCGTGGTGGAACAGGAAGGGAGCAAGCACGAAATGGCAAAAAAATTGTGTCTGATTTTTGCTGTTCTGGTTAATTACCATATCAACAGAGTTGTTGCATTGCTATTCTTATTTGTTGTACTTGCATCTAGAATTGTACAATAGTGATACATGGAAACAGAGAGCTTAAATAGCAGTGGAACGTATAATTGTATATTATAGGCTATAGTTAGTTACTCTTACTATTTTACTGAGTTAACTTCCCTGCTTGCTTGCCTCTCTTCACAGGAAAGAAATATGACCTGGAGTTCAAATCTGCTAAGAAATCAGGACGGAATTTCAAAACCGCAGAAGATATGATTGAAATGTATAGTCAGCTTTGCTCAGGTATTTAATAATGAAGATTACTTGTTTGTGGATTGACATCTTTTGAGGAATAAATTGGTTGATTTCATGGACCTTATGATTTTCTGACATTAGTTTGCATCTCGGGCCTCAGGGAGGATGCAGAGCAGCGTGGTGCGGATCGATGTTTGGGGATCATTGCCAGTGTGGCCACACATAAAGCTGGTTGCAGGGATTTACAAACTGAACAGGTATTTGGCCATACATAAAGCTGGTTTCAGGGGTTTACAGACTGAACATGTATTTTGGTAGGCCTCTTGGGAGCCATGCGGTAGATAAAGAATAGGAAGACGTGAACCTCCATTAATTGGATTTAGTGTTAAT
Organism: Puccinellia tenuiflora; assembly: GCA_012064385.1. Taxonomy (NCBI): domain Eukaryota; kingdom Viridiplantae; phylum Streptophyta; class Magnoliopsida; order Poales; family Poaceae; genus Puccinellia; species Puccinellia tenuiflora. The sequence continues at coordinate 43,004 of QRDG01000568.1, read as the reverse complement.
ATCGAAAAATAGGGTTTTCCTGTTTGGGTTATTACTTATTACTTGCTAACTGGAACACCTCTCATCTCAAAAGAAAAAGGAAAACTTCCATGAAACAAATAATGCCAGTCTGTTTTATCTTTTCTGTGCTAATTTGGATAGTAACATTTTCCATGAGTATTCACTAAGACCCTGCTAAACGTTATATTCTCATTTTACAGGTTTGGTTTCCTATTCAGCTTGACGAAGTTTTTTTTTTTTTTGTGAAGGAGCAAAATACGATGATTATCGTGTTATTTTGGAGGTACATATTAGTTCTCTCAAACTCCATCAATTTCAGCTATCATTGACATTATTTCTATACTATTTCCATGCTAGAAGAGTACTTATACGGGCTAATCAACAGCGATATTCCAACCTAATGCATTACTGGATATGAAGATGTTTTGTGTCAGTCCCTGTAGCCTCCTGCAATAATCAAAGAATACTACTGGGTCTAAGAACTGTGTTGTTTGTGTTGTAAGTTGTCACTAATGTGATTGCTTACATTACTGCTATTTGGAGCAAAAATGCTTGGATCATGTAAGTGGTTAGCCACTTCACCATTAGTTTGTATGAATAACTTACCATGCACGGTGACACGACGAGATGCTTGTATCATGTAAATTGTTAGCCACTTTACCAGGTTAGGGTTGTCCCCTGTAAGTTTGTGGTTGTACCTGCTGATAAATTAAGCATGCACTTTCAATTGGTCTATTATATTCACGAAATGAGAACAGATAGGTACAGTCTAAATGGTTGTAGGACTTTGGCGGAAATCTTGGCGGGAGCATATATGAATTTGACCTCCGGTCATTTGGTCAGGTTACTTGATTTTCTTGGACCATGTACATGTTTAGCCACTTCACAATTAGTTTGTTCAAATAACTTGGTCATGTTTAGCCAACCCTTTCCTTAGTGATCATTTTGTTGTTGCACTTTCCTTGCAATTTTTCGTATTCTCTATCTTACGTCTAGCTTCACCATTTACTCTGCAAGAAGTTTTTCAGCTCAGATTTAGAGAGAACAAATAATTTGACATTTAGAGAGAACAAACCTCTTCTAAAATTAGCTGCGTATTGTTTAATACGCAGCCAAGTAGAGTATTAGTTGGATGGCCTACTTGACCAGATGAAGGCAGTGCACTTGTTTAGTTTTATGATTTTGCTTTGAGTTTTTCTTCAGAATTGGTTACCTATGCGTTAAATAGTTTCATATCGAAACATACATATTATGGTTATTATGTGATGTGACCTAACACACACTGATAATTCACCTTTTTGCATGCTCACTCTTTTGCAAGTAGGAAAAGACTAGGAGCAATTGCTCATAATTTCAAAGAAATAGTTGTGGACATTACATGGATATTTATAGAGTAGAGTGTCATAGAAGGGTGGTGTAGTAGTGCAAGCTGTGCACTAGATTGGAGGGTGGTGTTTTGACACCACGAGATGGCATTGCTTACTGAGGAGGCAACCCATGGTCCGCTCTGGGACAGCAACCAGGACGGTGGGCAGCCTCTCCCCCCTGTCAACCCTTGGTCCGCTCTGGCATTTTCTGGTTTATCGTCTTCCGTATTATAGACAAACAAGCAAGTTAATTTGTGATTTTATATGGCATCCAGTGTTCACGCTGACCAAAGCATTCATTTTGTGGCCTATCTTTGTTGTAGAGAGGAACCACAAGCTGGATACTGCAGGATTCGATCATGGTTGAGCTGAGCTTCCAGTCGATTGGCTTCTCAGTTTCTTTGGTCGATTTGGTCATGTTTGGTATTCCATAAAAACTACATCGTGTGCGTTGCATCTGTTTGATATTTCAGCATTTGACCATGCCGTGTTATTCAGGTGCCTCTCAGTCCATGGTCACCGGGAGCGCCATCTCCCAGGACATGGCCTTTCCTAAAAGCGGCCAGGGGAGGTCAGACACCGTTGCCTGCGGTCTGGATTTGACAAGGAGGTGCCAACTTTCTCACTGTGTTTCCCTAACTCATATCTTCTCTGTCTCCATTTACAGATTTGGAAACATGGGTTCTACTTACTTGGATTGCATAGTTTGTTCTAACATAGGGACCACCACATGTGCTTCTGGTATTTTCGGTTTCCATGTGCCCATCAATATATAATAAAGTGCTTAATAATTAAAGAGGTGCGTGTGCATGAAGGAGTACACTACTGTCATTTTTTATATAGATTACACTACATGTTACCTCAATTAAATTCTTTCGTACACCAGTACAGCTAGAGAAGGCAGAGAGACGGCTTCCATTGTGTTCTTTTTTATCGTCCGCTCTGCCTTGGACAGTAGCACATGGAGATGCTGCTGCTGCTCCTCCTTGCGCGCATTCTTATCCCCAGCTCTTATCTACAGATTGTTTTTGATTTCTCTGTGCACACTCTTATCCCCATCCAATTAGTGGATATTAAGGTATATGAGCACAATAGGTCCACTTCTCCTTTAATTTATGTTGGTTGTTCTCGGATCCCAGAAAATCAACAGTTCTGTGCTCTTGCTCTTTAGATATAATGTCTTACACTAACAAAGATTGAACCTATGAATTCACAAGAATGGTGTGAACTTTAGAGAAGAGTTTGTTGGGATGGGGAAGAAACCAGGTGACCACAGATCCATAGAATGTATTGTGGATGTCAAGTTTATGATTAATATTCCAAAAGATCTTTCTTATTGAAATATATATTAGTTGGTTCTCTTTTGATCTGATGGTTACATTGTAAGCTCCAAGTGTTCTGAATCTCAGCTGTTCTGAATGTTTCACTCTTTTTTCTATAAATTTCTTTTCATTCAATATAAATTGTTTTGTGCTGTAGAAAACGCATCCAATGTTTATCTATTCAATGACTATTGTCATGCTGGCATGAATATACTCATTTGTGCTTCCAGGTTCATAGTTGGAAAATATTCCTTCCTAAACTGTTCCATAATTTACTAGGCAGGGTGTTGAAAAACCAAAATGGCTGGGGGGTGGATTGATCTATGGCAATGTGATTTTGTTCTTGCAAGCAATAGCACACCACCTCAGGCTGTACGAAAATGGGCAAGTAATGAAGATGCTCTGGTTTCTTTTAATTTGTTCGGTTTGGCAGTCTCTTGTAAACTGAAGTTTAGTGTCATTTCTGTATGATTTATTTTTTCCTGTGCTAGCTTTGAGGTTCAAAGTAATGAAGATGCTCTGGTTGTTGTTCATGTTGCGCCTTTGCATGTAAGTGGGTTGTTGGAATCCAAAAAGGTTGGGGGAGGATTGATCTATGTAAGCCATGAGATTTTGTTCTTGCAAGCAATAGCACACCACCTCAGGTTGTACGAAATATTGCATAGATTTTCACCCTTTCTTGGATTTAATTGGTTACAAAGATTTCTTATTGCAAGATAAATAAGATACTGAAGCTATTGTTCTCAAGATAAATAGATTTCTTTTGCTCTTAATGGTGTCATTTTTGTGGTTTCATGTGTGGCTGGACACGAGAATAACAATGTGTGCAGTGCTTGTATTCTTAATTTCTCACGCCTGTAGGTAGTAAATGTAAGAAAAACTATGGCAAAGTTTCATACAGTCTCATGTATACATCACAATAAAAATAAAAAAAGATATCGTTTCAGGTTGCCATTTTGTTTTCTTCACTAGCTAACCATGGTAATTGTAGATATTTCGTTTTGTAGCGCATGTGAGACAGTTCACTGGTTTGCGCGGGGGCTCTTGTAGAGATATCGTTTTGTATATGTGCATGTAACAATTGTTTTGTCTCAAATTGTTATGCCCGTGGTCAGACCTTACATGATTATCTGCTCCAGGAGACGAAAGGAATGGAATGGATCAAGGGAAGGACAGGAAGGAGGCGCTGGAGTGAAAGTATGATGTTCGCTGTCGGCCAGCCGGATCAGCCAGCGTCGGTCGAAGGTAGGCCAGCACCTTATCTTGGCAGTTTGTTATATTTGTACTTTATTTGCTCATTAGTACTGTCCCTATTGCTTGCGGAAGTTTGTAGTTAGTTGGTTTGCTTCTCTGCTTTAAACCTGTGTAATCATGTGATCAGAATTGTCAATTTATTCTTGACAGTTGTTCTGATAAGTGATGATGTAATTGGACCATTCATGATCCAAACTGGACCAACTGCACCTTACTAAATTAGTTTACTTACTGATACTAATTGTTCAGATGAATATGGCATCTCATCCTCTGTTTTTTGGTTTTGCTCCAGGTTGCCCTCTCAATGCTCTGTTGGTTGCTCTTAGGTGAGGCCTTCAAGTCCCAAGTATATTTCTCTATCTGTTTCCCTGAGGTGAGGTCTTTATGCCCCTGTTCTGTTCTTATGTTTCAGAGATCATTAATTCATTATTGCTTTTTATAGGTATTGCACCATTGATTAACATGCATTTGACTGGCACATAAGCTTCCTTCACCCCTAATTTGCTTTTTTTTTGCGCCTAGGATTTTGGTATGATTTGATTTTGGGACGTCATAGGTATCATGAATTATCCTTGAGCTTCAGTGCTTGCCATTTTTGAGGAATATATCTTTTGCCATGAAAGGTTTCTTTCCGGCATGAGTTGCATTTGTGATACGTTTTCACCTATCCACCATGTTCTTTTCAACTGTGCTACTTTCTTATTCAGTCTGACGGTTGCAGTGTATGGTGTTCAATCAGTAAGTAGACCCAGCTGTTCTAGAATAACATGAGTTGCATTTGTGATACGTTTTCAGCTATCCACCATGTTCTTTTCAACCGTGCTACTTTCTTATTAAGAATGACGGTTGCAGTGTATGGTGTTCAATCAGTAAGTAGACCCAGATGTTCTAGGATAACACCATGCATATATGTGAATAAGCAGCTGTAATGCTGCTTTTGTTTTAACATACACATGTTGAGGATAACTGGTACCACTCGTAATGCTTTTAGTCCTTTTTGTTTTCACCGACTTGATATTGGACTGCCATTGCACTAGCTATGTTTGGGGGGCAAGAAAAGATTCTGAAGGGAAAGCATTGCCTAAGAGGTGATATTAATGTTCTCCTCTTAGGTGACCTAGGGTATCAAAGTCAAGAAATAGCTACCAAATCTTGCACAGTTGCACTGAGATGTCAGATGACTGAAAAACAAAATGTATCAGTTCTTCTGTACAATTTACTGCTATTTATTGGTTGCTTTCTGATTTTGGCATGTTTAACTAGGTTTCCATTGAGGTAGAGGAATGGTAACAGCGGAGACACTAATACTGTTGAAATAATAGTATGATTACTTTGTGAGGTGCAGAGGCATAGAGCTCCGGTATTCTGGTATATACACTTGCTTTTGCGTTGTGTCAGGTCCATGTAAGTATATTAGTTCTCTCTTGGATCCATGTCCTTGAATGATGCAGAGCAAGGAGGAGAAGCAATTCATCCACAACCACTTGACATTCCTGGTGAAGTACCGCAGGGACGCCAAAACGGATCTGGATATTAGTTCTCTCTTAGATCCATGTCCTTGAATGATGCAGAGCAAGGAGGAGAAACATGCCTGCAATTCCTAGACTGATTTCATGTTTCTATGTGCGTGCAGTTTCAGTTTTACCCGAACATATGCTCTTTTCTAAACCATGCCTGCAATATTGTGTCTTGAACTCATGATCACTGAAAACAAACCTTTAAATGCAGTTTGAGCCAAAAGGGAAATTTGAATGGCATCGACATTCAAGGGATCAGTTTTGTGCTATTGATGATAATCCACTGCATTTTCCAGTAGGTGATGTTGTTGAAGCTTTCATTGATCCAATTACGTAGCCTTCCAAGCAAGATTTAAAGAGGCTGCACATGTTCAAAGTCAGGTATTTCCAGCAAATCATTGTTCAGCAGTCAACATACAATTATCTCCAGCTTCTGGCTGTTCTCATGTAGCTTCTGGTAGTCCACTTTCAATAACACATGCCTAAATCAGAACTAACTTCATGTGCAGACACTTTTTAAATACATAAATCGTGCAGAACTAAGATGGTCGAGGTCTTGCATATTGTATAGGGTAAGGTTATTGCCAAAGGTCTCACGTATGAAGGTGGTAACTTCCATTGCCCTGCTTTGCTTTGGGTACTTGCTTGCCGCCTTCGATATGTGTCCACATTATGGTGTGTTTAAGTCGACTTGGATCTGTTTGCACTTGTTCTCTACATAAAAGGAATTTCAGCATGACATCTATGTGTAACGTTTCTTTTTTTGTAGAAATCATTAGGTTCTGTTGCTCATAGCTTTGTTTCATATGAAGATATTCACACAATCTAATTTCCAAGTGAACTTGCAGCTTGGATATTTATAGAGTAGAGTGTCATAGAAATCTAACTTGAAGATTATTCTCTACATGTTTCCTATTTATTTCTGTTCGCGCAATACACGTTATGATTTTTCAGAACTGTGAGTGTGGCGTGATACTTTTCTAATGTCTAACCTATCATGGCTTCCTCTTTTATCTCACTAGAATTTTGTAATTGCTATTTCAGCATTGTAGCAAATGCCCAGGGATGCTTGACTCTCACTAAAATACTCCTATGAGGTGGCCGATCAGTCCGTGGCAGCGGCGGCGCCAGGGATGGTGGTGAAGCACGCGCTGTGCTTGGGTTGCGGACATGAGCCGGTGAAGCACGCCTGCCTCTGCCTGCCCTGCCGCTCCAGCCAGTCCAGCAGGCTATGCTGCGAGTTTTGGGACGGCCCCAGCCATTGATCCGGTGAAGAAGATTCAAGGGACCCACTGTTGGATGTCCATAAGAAGAGTGAGTTGGTTTCAATCCCCGTTGTTCTGTTATTGATCTCAATTTTGAATCTTCTGATGTGTTCGTCGAGCAAGCATAATGCTTAGCTCATAGGAGTATTTTCTTCTCTGGTGATGTCAGAAATACAATTTGTTTTGCTGCATACTAATTGCCAGCGAGTCTTTGTGAAACTCTGTATAGGCAGGTTAATTGCTGCAACTTTACCTATATGCGTCCTGTTGGCTGATGCCATGGATATCAATTCATTTTCTGCAGTTATAGAATTTGTGTTTGTACATTGGAGTGTAATTCAGTTTTGTTTATTACCATAATACCATTGCTTCTTGTTTCGCCCGTGACATTGACATTGAATGCTAAATATTTCTTTTTGCAGTGCAAGATTTATTTCTACCACTTATTGTTCTGAATTTATATTATTTAGGTCTAAATTTTTTTAATAGCAGTCTGCAACTACAGCTTGCACAACAAGAACAAGTAATTAAATGCATTGTGATTTATTCTGTCATTGAAAGTAGTTTTGGATTATATCTTATTACGTAGTGCACAGTCATCCAATGCTTGAATTATATTTTTCTATCCTGGATAACTAAATTGTTGCTTACTTTTCCATGTTGTGGTGTGTTGATTCAGTACCACTGTACCATCTGAACGGATTGGATTTTGTGATTGCCATGAACTCAAGGTTTTGGGTCTGGACCTCAACTGCTCCGGCTTCGGTTCAGGTTCGTACTCGCACGCTCCTCTTCCTATCTCCTTGGGATACTAAGAATTAAAAGCACCATTCTCAGGGCATGAGATCAGGGCATGTGCTGTCGGTAACAGTCAGCTTATTGGCTCTGTTTGTATCCTATATTTTTCCAGAAGTTCTTTTGATTACAGTTCAAAGGTTGCGACTTCACAAGTTTAGGTTTTTTTATTATTATATCTGTCATCGTACTTCTTTTTTGGCCATTGATTGTTTGCCTTGCTGTACGAAAACTTCAAGTTAGCCATGTAGAGGCATTGTTATGAAGAGTAGTACAACACCTCTTCTATTTGTTTTCTTTCTCATGAATGCTAATAGTTTTTATTGGCCATTATAAGGTGTTCCCTGCTCCGAATTTAAATAGAAGACACTACTAAACCAGGCTTAAAGCGTGTGTTCATATTGCTTTGGTATATATATTTTTTGCTCTTCAGATGACCTACGATTCACTGCTTTCTTAGCGAATGCATGAATTTATTTGTTATGCAAAGCTTCGAGGGGAATTCCGTTCCAGTTTTGTAATGCATTTTATTGACTTGAAACAATGTTATTTCTGCAACTAAATTTGATACAGTAACTTTTTAGTTTGTTTTCGATGCATTGCAGGTTTGTCACTAGAGTTTCTGATATAAATGTGTTATCCTGGTGATTATACGACATAACATTCCACTGTGTATTTTGGAGTTCTGCTGTTGTACTCTGTAACTTCTATAAATCAAATTCTGTATTACTATAGCCACTACAGGCTACTCAAAAATCACTTTTTGATGCTACAGTTAAACTGTTTCAAAAAAAAACATTGACCTGCTTTTCATTTCAGCAAGGAGGATGTTTCAGTCGAGCTTGTTGATACGTTGGTGCCGGCGCTGCTGCTGCCGACGCCTGTTGCAACTGAAGATGTACTGGTGCTATTGCCGCCACCTGTTGTTACGGCCGAAGACGTACCAATCTGTGGCAGGAATGTCGCAACCGGCATCCTCACTGGGAGGCTTGGCAGCGGCGCCTCGAACCACAGCACATTGACGGCCTGCCTGATTGATGGCCTCAGGCTCCGATCAGTTTTTTTTATGTTTCCAGTTATGTTGGATGTTAGTTTGTAACAATGTGAACACAATCTTTTGATAAGTAGACTCTTTCGTCTGGCTTTTGAGAAATGTCTGGTATCTGTGTCCAACTGATCTTTTCCTTATGAAAGAATGTATATTGCTCTATTGTCTTACATGCGTTAATGTGGTTTTAAGGCTAAGATACCTTTGGATGTCCATTCTGGAGATGTGCATCGTAGTTCTTTAGTTCAGGGCATGACAGGAAGTGACATATTGCAGTTTTATAGTTGTTTCATAAATATAGCAATGCTTGTTGGCAAATTGTGACATCTCATTTCACAATTTTACAAAGCATAGATATAACTTCAACGACCAGGGAAAATAATTTATGTACACCAAAGGACCATCGGATATAAAGTTGGCATAGTCTTCATGTGAAAACAAAATTCGGCATGATTTCAATACTTACGCGAGTGGTACCATACCAACTACCCGAGTACCTGGATTTGAATTGATCAGGCTTCTGATACTAGGGTCAATTTACTTTGCTGACATGTGGATCAACCATATTTGAATAATTGAATTGACCAACAACCGGTTGATTACAATTACCAACCAAAAGACCACTAAATCTCAATTGTGGACAACAATATATATGCAAAACATATAAAATTTATGGTTTGAATAGTGCCTCGATTTCGGCATTTGCGCCAGTGGCGCAACGGGTCATCTAGTATATCACAAAGGGCACCCAGACTAGTTATGCGCCAACATATGTCCCCGCAATATGATGAATAGTGTATGACTGAGAGGTGTTGGGAAATATGTTTATATCTTCGAATAGAACATCCTTCATGGAAAGATCAAAATTAGTTCCATGGTGCCATGTCACACTAGAGCTTCCGAAGCATTGTTTAGTTAGTACCCACTCTATTGTTTTGAAGGTAATCAACAAAGTGGAGTGACCTGGATATGCAGCAACTAGTCAGAGATGTGGTGTAGACATACCGTGGGTACTGGTTCACGCGCATGTAGTTGTTCACCTGAATTTCACTAGCACGCTGACTTACATGTCGGAGCACATTGTGTTTGTATGCACACCAGTTAATTACAAGAGAGGCAACTGCTACATCCTGCCATAAAAAAATCTTCATCATATTATGATGGCTGTCTTACCAAAGAATTTGACAGGTGGATGTTGAACGAGAAATGCTCTGTGAGACAGGGGACCACGAAGGCGGTGGCGGCGTGAGGAATCCTATTCCCCGCCCGCTGCAAGCGCTTGCGTCGCTCCCACCTCAACAAAACAGTTGTTGGGCCAGACCCATTTATATTCCTCTAGTCTACTCGGAAACGAGGGCTGCTCCGGTTTTTCTGCTCCAATTTTCTTATATGTGTTTTTTGTTTTAATTTTATTTTCGTTTTTTCTTTCTTTCTCTACTCTTTTTCTTTATCTTCGAGTTTCCTATTTTTGTTGTTATGTTTTCTATTTTTTCTTCTTTACAGGGGTTAAAAAAATGATAAAGGGTTTGAAAAAAGTATGTTTTACAGGGTTCGAAAAAATATTCATGAGGTTTGAGATGGTTCAAAAAATACGGTCATGGATTCAAAAAATGGTCACAATGTTCGAATAAATGTTCATGAGGTCTGAAAAAAAAAACTCACGAGGTATGAAAAAATGTGCACGGTTGCAAAAAAAATCACGGGGTTAGAAAATATACATTCATGGATTTAAAATGTATTTGCTGTGCTAAAAAATATCCACAGGGTTTTAGAAAATTTTCATGGTTAAAAATAATATGTCCATGGATTAAAAAAACACGAAATTTGGAATAAATACATTCACGGACCGGGTTAAGTAAATGTTCATGAGGTTTGGAAAAAATTCAGATTCCACTTCATTGGCTAAACGCGATCCATATGGATAAAAACTCAATGGAAAAAATAAGACCTAGATGGATAAAAAACTAGCATTTCATTTTCTGACCTATCATTTACTCTTTTATATGTTCTCCTATTTATATTATTATCCTATTTTTAACGCAAAAAATACCGTGATGCAGAAATCCTAGAAACAGGGCAGACATTCAGAAAAAAGAACAGAAGAGAGTAGGAAAAGTAAATGGGCCAAGCGAAATGTCAGGAGGGGGAATGCGTCTGAGTCCCTTCTTTTAGGGAAGCAGCAGGACTCTGTTGTGGATTTTATTAAGGACGCATGGTACAGATAAAAAGTGGGATTCCGACCAGTCACTTAAACACATTTTGCAAAAAAAAAAAAACTACCCTTACGTGTACCTGCTTCTCGCTCTGCTTTGTCTAGGTGCGTGGCGACCGGCCGTTGACGGCATGCTCCGGCGACTAGTTAGTTGCCTTTCACCTCGCCGGAAAGAAAGTGAATGGCTGGCACCGGTAGAAGTGGCAGATGCGCTCGTTCCGCCGTACCGTGCTTCCTTTTTTTTCTAAACTTTAAACATTTTGTTGATATGAAACGCTCGTCCGCGTCGCTCCCAGGGGGTGACACGGGCGCACCCGGTGCGCCCGCCTCCCACCTCCCTTTTCCTCCGCCTCCTCGCCGTCATCAGGCGTAGCTCCGCCGGGAAAAAAGCCCAGGGGGCAGCCGGCGGCGGCGGGCCCTCCTCCCTCGCGCACAGGGGTCTCCGGCCGGAGCATCACGGCGCCCTGGACGGCATGCTGCAGGCGGCGGAGCTAGAGCGCCGGGGCGGCGGCCCCGGGTTTCTTCGGCACAGTCGGCGGCCGTGGTGGTTGTGTGGGAGCGCCACGGCCCGATGCGGATGGCGGGCTCCTTGGGCTCAGTGGCTGCGCGTGCTCGGCCGTGCGGGCCAGATCTGGGCCAGGGAGGGCCCAATCTAGGCCTGGCGGGCCCGAGCTGTTGTCGATCTGGTGCGGGTGGAGGTCTCCGAGGTGTCGAGTTATGCGCACTGCTTGTGGCCGCGGGGCTGCTCCGACGGCGGCGTCTCTACGGTTCGGCCGCGTCCCCTCGCGGTGGCAGTGCGGCCATGTCGACGCTTCTATGGGCTGGGGTGCGTAGCGCCGTCTTTGGTCGGCGTGCCCTAGCCGGAAGGAAGCCGGGGCAGCGGCCTCAAGCAGGTGGCAGAGGTGCGGGAGGGGCAGCTTGCCTCCCGCTGTCATGGTGTGGTCGTCGTGTGTGGTGCTGCGTCCCCGCGGCAGGTAGTTGGTTTTGGTGGTCGGCAGCAGAGCCATGCCGTCTGCCTTGCCGCACCCTAGCCCATGCCTTAGGGTTTGGCGGTCATGATCGCGTTTCAGGTGAAAGCCTCGCACTTAGGTGACGACGACGGCGGCGCCCTAGGGCGTCGTTCTCCTTCTTGATTGCGCCGTTCAGAAGTTGTGATCCTCTACCAACGCGAGTGCCTCAAGTCTCTCCGGGTGAAAACCCCAGCTCCGTTGGAGCGGGCGGCGGCGACCGGCGGCGACGTTCACGTCGTTACCTTCTTGAAGGAGTAGTCTGATACGTCTCAAACGTATCTATAATTTTTGAGTGATCCATGCTTATTTTATGTCATTGTCACATGTTTTTGCCATCTTGTTATATCATTTTAAGGCATTTTTATTGGACTAACCTATTGACAAGATGCCCAGTGACAGTTTCCTATTTTTGTGCTAATTTTGTTGCAGAAAGTTAATTTTGGAAATATTCTCAAAATTGGACGAAAATTTACAGAGATTTTTTATTGAGAAACTAAGTACCGGAGCCAGAAGGGCGACCCCGGGAGGGACCCACAGGCCAGGGGCAGGACCCACCCACGGGCCAGGGGGAGGCCGCGGCCACAGGTCTCCCCTGTCCCGTGGGGCACCTCTCGGCCGCCTCCGACACTTATAAAATCATCCCCGACGCAAAAACCCTAACCCCCGAAGGATTTTTCCCAAATACGCAACAGAGCTCCGCCGCCATCGTCGACAAGTTTCGGGGGTTTAGAAGGTCCTGTTCCGGCACCCTGCCGGGGCGGCGGTGGAGGTGGCATATGACCTCTGTTATCCTCCCTTCGGGGTTGATTTTCCCCTTCACGTCGTCGCTCCTGACGGGGTGGAGCCACCTTTTCCTTGCGAGGATCCTCCTTTCGCTCTCGGCTCCGATGCCTTTCCTGACCAGCTTCACGATGGCGTGAAGAACCTGTCCGGGATTCCGCGCCGCTAGGCTGCTTGTCCTTCGGGTCCTTGCTGCCTTTGTTGTGACTGCTTGAGCCGGCCGGGTCGTCATCTGGGTCGGCAGGGGCAGCAGCCATTGGCTTGTTAGCGGTTGACTTGCAAAGGCGAGAATCATCAACAAGCCGCCCTGTTTTGACTTGCGAATCATTCTGCTGCTGCTGTGCAACCTCCAGTAGATAAGCCGAATATTTAAGCCGAGCGTCACGATCCAGAGATTTGTCGAACATGACCTCCTGGGCAGCCTCCATATTTTTGGCTGGGGTATTGAAGTAACACAGATTTGTCACCGGGTCACGTCGGTGGTGGTACTTCCTCCAGACTGAATCTACATGATCGGCTTCCCACTTGCTACGGAAATCCAACCTCTTATGCAGGTTCTTATCACGAGCCGGACGGAAAACGTCGTCAGCCCCCTTTTCCCCCTGCTTTCGGATGAACTCCGTTTCCTTGTTTGTGAGCTCAACTTCACGCTCTACTATCTGGGCGGCTTGCTCCTCAAGTAGGGCGTGGCGCTTCTCAATGTCGTCTAGCGATGCGTTTGGAGGGAGTGGCGCCAGTAGTTGCTTGTAGCTCGCCATCTTTCTTTCGTGCTCCCTCTCCGCCGCCTCGCCGGTCTTAGCATCAATGTCGTCTCCTCCAGCCGTCCCTCTGTCTGTCCCCTTCAATGGAGCCAGTGGCGGCACGAAATCCACCTTGAGATTTCCGGCTTGCGGAGTTTTTTCTTCGCCATTGGCGGTTTTCGAGGTGTTGGGGTCGGCATTAGGATCCGAGATGTTTCCCATCAAGACCTCGACAGGGCGTCCCAAACAGGACGCAACCTTCCGACTGAAATCGTCGGATTCTCCTTCAGATTCAGGGTCTTGCTCCATAGGAGCGGTGTCCACTGATCCGGCTTCTGAATCTGCCTCCATCTGCAAGGCAGGAAGGATTGACTCAGGTAGTGTAGTCGACTCGTTTGAGCCGGATCTCCAGCCATGCCGACGAAGTGGAAACCCGGCGCCGCCCCTGAGGTTGCGTCATCTTCGGAGTCCTCATCGTCAGCATCAAACGCTAGATCCAGATCAGCTAGCTCCTCAGAGTCCAGGTCCGATCCGTCTTCAAAGTTGTAGGGGTGGGTGGTGGGCAAACTCGATGTGAAACCGAGATCGTCCAAAGCCTGGGCGGTGAAGCCGACGAAGATGTTGAAGCCGCCGATGGAGACAGTGGACCAGCCGGCGGGATCCTCCTTTGCCGGCGTCCAGAGGCCATCGTTGAAGACGTGGCCGGCTCCCGATTCGTCGAAGTAGCTCACCATGCCGACCGCGATGGTGTCGCCGACTCCGCCCGCAGCTCCTGGACAGATCGAAACCCCAGAGGTCTCCTGCCCCACGGTGGGCGCCAACTGTCGTGGTATTGTTGATTCTAGCCTCGGCAGGGGTGCCATCGAGCTAGGTAGAGCGAGGGGTTTTGGAGAAGTTGGGGATTCCGGCTTAGGGATAGACACAGGTTTACCCAGCTTCGGATCACACGACGGTGGCGTGATCCTACGTGCTGCTATAAATCACTATATAGGCAATATCGCCGAGTTACAGTGAGATCTCGCCGAGATTGAGGTTCTCGTCGAGATGGCTTGTATCAAGAGTGCGTGCCCTAAGGCGTCCCGTAGGCCGGCTTATAAAGGCGTCCGGCCTAGGGCTTACAGGAGAAAACCTACCGACTAAGTCAGAGTCCTAAACTAATCCGGCTTGGGCTTTGTCTTGTGGGCTAAGTCTTCCGCAATACCAGCCGCCTTCTGGAACCTTCTTTAGCCGGATGGGCCTCCTGCGCTTCATCATACTGGGCCGCCCGATAAGCCGGAATTCGGCTTATCACCACTATGGGCCACCCTGGTATTCTGGCTTAACTCCATATCCGTGAGGGTACCCGTTCGGCATAACCCCAACAACAGATAAGGTTTGTCGTCACCTAGATTTCCTCCATACATCAGAACCCTCAAAGCATTCCGTTTTCTTAAGGGTTCTGAAAAAGGCAGCAGCCCGGCACTATGTTACACCCTCTAGCACAGCCGATCTACCCCGTCGAACCCCATCTAGCTCCACCTTACCAGTCTGTTATCTGAGTAGAGCTTAGGGCCTTGGACCCTTGTTGAACACTAATTTTGTCAAACTTTACAAACAGAAGGGCCCTGCTTAGACAAGATTGGAATACCTTGAGGCCTCAAGTCAAGAAGATAAAACTCAGGGCTTGATTGGATACAACTCAATGGTTCAAGGACTTATAAGACTATTTTCCCAATTACTAAGTAGCATAGATACGTTAATGCTATATCTTACATAATTTTAAGTAAAAACTAGTGTGAGGAGTATGCACTGTAATTACTACGATTGCAGAGAACTCTTGCCATCAAATACAAGTTCAAGTGTACTGAGAAACTGCGGCGAATTTGTACCTTCTTTTCATTTCGCACATAAGAAATAAGACATTTCTACCATGCATACTTTTCCTATAGTTTCAGAGTTCTTTGATATAATTTCGAAACACATAGGAAATATAGAAACATAAGAAGCATGAAGAGTCAAAGAAGTTAACGTACAGCCAGATGATTTTTTTATTTGCCGGATATTAATTTTCTCAAGAGGTATGCCATAGGTGCTCAATGACTTCATAATGTTGTGAACTCTCTCATCAACCTCTTCACATGCGACTTCAACTATCTTTAAGTTTTCTGATGCAAATGATTGCTCCAGTAAATTGTAGGTTGCTATCATTGGTTGTACATAATCAGGTACCTGCACCAACCAAAGTTTTATAATAAGATCAACATTCCTGGGTGACCAGTTGATAACTTCAATAGAATAAGTTTCAAGAAGGGGGGGGGGGGGGGGGGGGGGGGGGAGAGAACAAGTACATAAAAAAGCTGGAGAGAGAAATTCTCTAGAACTGGTGCGTGTTGAAGAATACAAATTAGTGCATTGTGGTCATCAGTCACACACCACTCATTGAGTGATAAAGTCTTTAGTTTACTGAATGTAGGGCATCGTCTCAAATCCCTTGCAAGAATAATCTGTATTGTTTATAAAAGTAAACAGAAACACTATTAATATTAAAAAGTATAAGACACAACAATATAAAAGTGAATAGTAATTATTGTCCAAAATTTCGGCTAGGTGATCAAAGCAATGGAAGAAAAGCTTAATAAGCGTTGCCAATCACTTTTTTAGACAGGAACATGTGCATGTTAACGATAATGCTCATGTGCTATTGGCAAATATTTTTTTAATCTAACAAAATTACTATATACATAAAAGTCATAATTTTCTCTGTACGGATCGTATGAACCCCTACAACCCAACTGGCAATATATTGATATGACATACTAGATGCAACCTAATTATATGTGAACTTACAAATTTTTAGAGGACAGCAAAAAAGAGAGAACAGTAGGAGTAAAAACAGAAGTAACTGTAGGAGTACCAATTCAGGTTCAGCAATCAACTTCAGATCTGTAGCAGCTGACAGACCTTTGAGAAACACAGAGCCTTCTTTGCTTACATCATAGCCGTAACAACACTCGCAAGAAACAGCATAACATAACTGACCAGCCATATCGCCGTAGCAGCACTCACAAGAAGTATCACCACACTCATCGAATGGACCGGATTCACCACGAGTATCCAAACAAGAACCGGTAAATCTAACTGTTGCTGTTACTAACGCTGGCATGTCTTCAAGAAAAGGAGCTCTACCGCTGGTACAAGTTAGTTGCAGTGAAGTGAGACTCGGAACAGAAATACGAAGCCGTCGCCCCCCATTAAAAAAACAACATTCCACAATGCTCAGACGTTTCAGGGACTGGGAACAGATCTCTTTAACAGTAATGCTGCACTCGGTCAACTTCAGCTCCTCCAAGGACGGACAGCTCGAGAAATCAAGAAAAGCGCCATTCAAATCTACATAAGTCAGCTCCAGGTTGGTCAAGTTTTGAGCTAATACAGGCAGACGAGCCAGGTGCAAACAACCAGAGCCACCGTGAAAGAAACATTTAGCACCCGGACTTTGCACAACAAGGCATACCGAATCCACAGGTTCACGTAGTGCCATCGCCTTCTAAGAATTTACTGAAGTTGAGGAGGCACGCGTTGAGAGGCGAGCGGTCGCGGAGGAGTAGCAGATAGTCCATGAACTCGCGGGACTCCTTGACGGGCCTACAGCTGCTGAGGCGAAGCACGGGAACGGACCTCCAAAGGTCGCGCCAGCGCCGGGCGAGCACGCAGGACCGCACGGCTTCCTGCGCCTGCAAGAAGGACAGCACGTGCTGCAGCATAGCATCCGGCATGGCGCTGATGCGGTCGGTGCTGGCGCCGCCCGCCCTTGACGTGTTCTTGCTGTTCGGCATTTCGTCGAACAGCGTGCGAGCAGGAGTGGTAGGGAGTGAGGGCGCCGCCCCACCTTTTTTCCGGCGCTGCAGCGGAGAGAGGATTTAGGGGCCGGGCTGGCCGGGGGGTGGAGCCGCCGTTGGCAACGCGGGCGGTGGTAAAACCCTAGATGGAAATGGCTGGAGGACGGATGAAGGCAGACGAGCAGGTGAGATGAAATGGGGAAGAAGAGCACGGATGCCTGTCCAAAGAAGCGTAGAGGGGCAAATACGAGTACGGTTCAGTTAATTCTGAATTAGAGCGGGCCACCTATCCAAAGCTGGCCAACGGGCCGGCCCGGACACAGCACAGCCTGGCCTGGCCTGGCCTGACATTAAACGGGCCCGGCATGGCCTAGCCTAATGTTAAATGGGCCCGACACTTGATGATCTGTTTATAAACAGGCTGTGCCGTTCTACGTGGGAGCTCCTATGGGTACGACTAGTAAGAGGGCACCCTTTCTAAAGGGCACCTCACGCATGACAGGACACCACATGGCAACTGAAGACAGCTAGTAAATTTGGACACAGCAACTCGTACGTGGTGAGGCTATTAACTGGCAAATCGAATTTGATCATTGCGAGCATGTGTAGGAACATGTGCATCTGCTTGCGCGCACATAGTACGCGCGTACGAGCGAGCAAGCGTATGTCCGGCCGCCCGACGCGCGAAGCTTTTGGTGGTTACCGACCAATATGTGATCATTGCCAATAAAAAATTATTTATTGTACACAGCAGAAGATAGTAAAACATTCAGTGTACGCGTACGATTGCATGATCGGGTTGTACTTGCATACATACGAGCGACTTTTAAAAAAGAAGAAAAAGACATGATCTACAAATCAAATATGTACTTCGCATAGAAGATACGTGTATAAACTACACATAATAGGGAGTACAAATTAAATCTAAAACTCTCTTACATACCGGTATATAAATTTGGGTGCTTGCCACCCCAGCCCCAATCCTAAGTAATATATACAAGTTACAAGTTTTTCTTAATCTAGCGGCTCGGCTTCGTCCCCCGTCGCCGCTACCCGCGGCGTACGGTGGGACTCAGCCTCGGGGCGTTAGGGTACGGAGGCTTCATCGCTGCGATGAAGCCTCTGTACCCTAACGACTACGCTAACGCGCCACATGGAAGTACAGATTATATTAAATAGAAAGTACAGAATAATGCGATTCGGATGTATATCCGCGCGCACATCGGTGTACACCCACGCGAACCTGTTGTACATCCGCGCCCAACTCACCTGTACATCCGTACGCACATCGTCGTATATCAACGCACACATCGTTGTACATCCGCGCGAAAGATAACAGAAAGTACAAAACTACACATGATGTACAACTACAATGCTACCGAGTGTACAAACTATATAAAACCGGTAGTACAAAAAAAAATTTCTCGAAACCTATCAACATGGGATCTAGTTTTGAAGATCTCGACGCGAGGATCTCAAATATGAAAACGGTTCGTAATTCTAAAATACGGTTCTAGAGATATTTCATTTAAAAAAAAACGAATCTAAAAATAAATGCGTTTCCACCTATCCGTACTCCAACCGGTGGGATGGGAAAATCTTATCAAAACTCTCTAGTGTTGCCACTTATCACACATGCAAACACCCACGAGGGAACCAAATGAGCAGAAGGCGCCACTTGGCGCGAGGAGAGCGGAGAAAAAGTTCCCTTTGCAAAGGGAACCCTTTTTTAGTGATTACCAGCTCCTATACGCCACCTTTAGCGACGCGAACGAGAGTCGCTGGGCCAGCCCGTTAGCCTTTTCATTTTTCATTTTTTTTCTACAGAGTTTTTATTTTATTCACAAATTTTTTTTTCTGATTTTTTAAATCCGTATATTTCATAAAATGAACGTTTTTCAAAGCTGAAAAATATTATAATATTTTTCAAATTCTGAATACTTTATTGAATATTTTCAAAATCTTTACATTTTTTAAATTTGAAACAATTAAAAAATGCACATTTTCAATAGTAAAACAATTTTAAAAATTGGAAGTTTTAAAATTTTGAACAATTTTTCGTTTGAACATTTTTTTATGTGAACAAATTTCTAATTTAGACATTTTAAAAATCTGAACATTCAAAAAATCAGACACAAGTGAACAAAAAAAAAAAAAAAATTAAAGAAACAAAAAAAGAAAGAAAATGAAAATAAAACGAATAAATAAATAAATAAAATAAAAATAAAGCAAACACAAAAAAGAAACAAAAAGAAAAGGAAAAAAGAACATTTTCAAAATGTAACATTTTAATTTTTAACATTTTTCAAATCTAAACATTTTTTGTACTAAACATTTAAAAAATGAACATTTCCAAATCTGAACATTCTCAAAATTGTAAAAAAATAGAATTAATTATTTTTAGAACACTGAACATTTTGTAATATTGAATTTCTTAAATTTGAACATTTTAAATTTTGAATATTTTTTAAAAATTGAACATTTTCAAAATCTATATGTTTTTCAAAATTTATACAGTTTTCAAAGTTGAACATATTTTAATATGAACAACTTCAAATTTGAACATATTTAATATATGAACATTTTCAAAATTTGAATGTTTTTCTGAATTGAACATATTTTAATCTGCACAAATTGCGAATTTTAACTTTTTAAAATCTAAACATTTATTAAAAATAAATATTTTTCAAAATCATATACAAGTGATGAAAAAAGAAAACTAAAATAAAAGAAACGAAAAAACTAAACGAATTTGAAATCTGAACGAATTTGAAATCTGAATAAATTTGAATTTTAAATAAATTTGAAATTAAGTAATTTCGTATTTGAACAAATTCAAAATCCAAATAAAATTCGAATTTGAACAAATTCGAAATCTGAACAAAAAAAGAAAAATAATGAAAGAAACAAAAAAGAAAAGAAAATCGAAAAAGAAAACAAAAAAGAAACGAAAAAGGGGAAAACAGCAACTGGGCCGGTCCATTGGAGCGCGCAGGGGTGCGTGGGCCGTACCATTTGAGCGGGCGGGGGTGCGCGGCGCCAGCACCCCGCGCCGCTAAAGGCAACAAATAGGGTTCGTCGTTCTACGTGCCTCGCCTCGAAGCACACTCCTTTAATAAACGGGCCGGTCAGTTTAGCATATTAATTGTTTTTGGCTGATTTTGTCCTGTTAAACATATTTCTCACGAAAAATAAAATAAAAAAGGTCGTGCCGTGCTGGCCCACGTCCCTGGCCTCGAGGCCTAGGCACGGTTCCGGGCATGCCGCGGGCCAGGTACAGCTCGTTTAACCACATGTCGGGTTAGTCCCATAACGGGCCGGACACGCATGCTAACGGGTTGGCCCACGAGTACGGGCTCAGGTGGCAAGCTTTGCTCCCCCTCTTAGTTAGAGAAAAATATTTAGAATTGGGATGCCATGTCTAGTTGAATTTTATGGGTGAGAAATTATCTCTAATTCTAGTGAAGAAATTTCCGACGAGGTCTCACCTAATGATTGAAACATGGTAGGAAATTTTCCATATGATCTAATCATACCCAAATCCCATGAATCAAGGAGCTCATATAAGATGTTCCAATCTTTTTCTAAAACGTATGTATATAGACTAGTTTTAGAATGTTTGTATCCTCATTTCAGTCAATATAAAATATCTAAAACATATTTATTATTCGAGGAGGGAGATTTCTGACTTTATCCAAATTGTATTGGGTGTCTACAAAATCCAAAGACACCCTACCGAAGTGCCCTGATTTTTCTTGGTTGGACATACCTTATGCGTTCACCGTCTTGTCAGTACGGACATCAACAAGCCTCCTAGCGACAACCATTTGAGCGATGGCAACGACTCTCTTCGGGGAACGACGACGAGTCCGTGCCTGGCTCTCTGCATCCAGCCTTGGCTTCTCATCAGGCACGACGGCTTCTCTTCAATGGCCGGTAATGACAAACGAGAACAAGAGGAAATAGCGAAGGAGAATGGGATGTGGCGACGATAGCTCAACTGGGAGAGGAGAGAGCAAGTCTGGTGAGGGAGAGCGGATGAGAGCGACAGTAGAGCCCTATCTAAGGAGTAGGACAACTGTTTGGGAGCATGGATGCCTATTCAAATAATTCGTAGAGGAGAAAATTTGAGTATAGGTTAGTTTGATTTTGAATTAGAGCAAAACAGATTCCTTCACACCATAATAAGAAAGATCCTAAAAACCTCGCCACATAAAGGGGAACATAGGGAGTAGGTCATAAAGACTAAGTATCGCTTAAAAAAATTGCAAGCCACTTACAAGTATGGAAGCAAAAGCCATCGTGTAAGTGTCTGATTCTCACTCATTCTCGATCCTACTTTATCTCGTCAACTTAGCCTCCTTGATAGGTCTCGGACCAAAGTGGTCGTTGGCACGCAGAGACGTCGCGCTCGCCGCCAAGGCCTTCAAGGAGGGCAAACCTATATGGTTGATGATCTGCGGCGGCGTGATCCTGGAACGTCCCGACCTACCGGCGAGCCTAATGGTTGATTGATACTTGACCTGATGGCGTTGGTGATCCTTGACCAGAGAGTTGGTGGTTGGAGAGTCGGTCAGCGTCGGTGATTCTGATGGCGTCGTCGAGCCCCGGCCAGAGAGGATCCGGAGAGCCGGTGGTTGAGCTCGGCGAGCCCCGACCAGAGGGGATCGAGGAAGCTAGTGGTTGAAGAGCTCCCTAACCTGCTGGCGAGCCTGATGGTTGACGATCCCGATGGCGCCGACGAACCCCAACCAGAGAGGATTGAGAGATTCGGAGCTGGTGGTTAGAATTTGTATTTTAGAGGGTGTATATGTTAAATGGCTTTATTCAATACTTTTGGTTCCCTCGCGTCAACAATTTCGGAACCGAGGGAGTACTTGATGTCGGCATTATAAGAAATTTCCTAGAGTTGGTCTTACAAAGGAAGGTAGCATTTTTTCGTTGATGGAAAAGCAGAATAACATAATAGCAAAGTACTGTTTTTTATTTTATTTTTGTGGGATGGTACCGGAAAAAATTGGTTGTACATCTAAAATACAAACGGGTGTTAAATCAACTTGGGAAGCTCAAGAAACATAAGGTTTGTAATTACTTTCTATCTAATCATTTGTACTTTTTTTATATCATACCGACACACTAAAGGTTGACAAAGCAAGCACAAACACCTCGCTAGCGGCCACAAAACAAACAATGGTTGGTTCTCCAGTCTGTTTCTTGAAATAAAGGTAGACAGACTACTACGTATGAGCTCACAAAGAGTTGAAGCCGAAATACTCCACCAGGTCAGCTAACTAAAATATAAATGAAATAGTTCTTAAAAAAAAAGATAACTGAAATATAACCTCAATTCACAAATGCCAACGAAGAATACCAAATAAACAAAAAATAATGCAAGTCCAGCCGTAAATCATAAAAATGCGTACGGAATCCAATAGCTGGTACAACCAGGTCCAGCTCTGTTACGTCTAAACAAGTCATATTACCAACAGCATATTCATTCCAAGGATTGCGTGCAACATACTAACCTCCGATCCGAAATAACTTTCGGAGAGAACGTACTGCCGTAGTAAACTTTTTGTGTACAGCTTGCGAATGTTATTTCGGATCGGAGGGAGTATTTAAGATCCCCAACATAACACAAAACGTCACCGCTACAAACTTTGTGCACGTATTTGTAATTAATCAAGAAGATGGGGGCTATCAACATTCAGCGACCCTGATCCTCTTCCCCCGGTTTTGAGCTGAAACCTGTGCAGACGAAATTGAAACCTGCAGAAAAAATGGAAAAGTAAAATAAATTCAGAGAGTTTCCTTGCTTTGAAAATTAGGCAAAAATACTTTGTTCTATAGATTGTGCAGAAATTGTAATTCATCCAATTGCCTATAGCTCAGGATAATGCCTGAAAATTAGGCAAAAACTCCTAGTTGTGCCTGGGCTTGCTTGCCCGGGTTATCACCTGCGAATCCAGCCATCCAACCCGTTTAGTGTTATTGTATACTCGGCATATTATAGAACAAAGTAATTGGTGACGGGAAACATAATGATGGGCCTACAGACTGGTCAGTAGAAAATGGTAGGCTGGTCGCTTGACCTGAGGGACTCGGTAAAACAATTTCTTCTACACCGGGGCAAACTACATGCCTCGAACTCAATTAATCCTGTGCCGATTCTTAACTACCAACTTCATCCAATTTGCCTGTATACAGGAGAAACCTCACGAGCTATCACATTGGTCAAGCGGAAAATATCACTACGGGAAAACGTCAACACGCCGACGGCCTTTTTATATGTTGACGGCCAAATGTCGGGGCCGTCGGCGTATAATGGAAGCCGAGATAGCCGACGGACGGCCCGTCGGCGTAATAAACCCCGTCGGCGTAGACTTACATACGCCGACGGCGGCCGTCGGCGTCAATTACACCGTCGGCGAAAGAGGCCCCACTAACGGCCGCCCAAACGGTTAAGAAACGGCCGTCTTCCCTGTGGAGCTACGCCGACGGTTATGCCGTCGGCGTATTTGTAACATAGACGCCGACGGCATAATCGTCGGCGTATATGTATTTTTTTTGTTTTACTTATTTCTTTATTTGCTTTCATTTATTTCTGTATATAATATTTATGTATAAATTGGGTCTGTAATTTATGTATTAATTGGGTCTATAATTCCCGTCCCTATTTCTGTATCCCACCCGCATAAAATAACGGTTTGATTCTTTCGGAACCCGCATGAACTTAGCGTTTGAACGGTTCGATCTCGAGAAAGAGGAACAACATATGAAGAAAATATAGGTGGGCACACACACACAACATTCAGCTATCAGAATCATTCCCAACATATGAACGGGTCCAAGATCCTCCCCCGAGGTGTGACCGGCTTCACGAGCGTCACTGTTTCCTTAGAGAGTTTCTGGGCATAGAGCTGGAAACTCCCACATGGGGCGAACAGGGGGGAATCGTTGCAAGAGTTGGGGTATATATGTGTTTTTATTGTACATAGTGACTAACCTAACCCAACCAAGCAAAAAGATCCACTTAGCTACCCACTTTCGACGCCCGTACCGGCCGTAGACGGAAAAGCTAGGGTTTTTCTCCAGCGGGTCTAGGGTTTCGCCGGAGAGGGGCTCCGGAGCGTCGGAACCCCACCAAAAGCTAGGGGGTGTCATATCACATGTGTACAAGTGTGTTTTGGGTTGTTGATGTCCAAGATCCTCCCCGAGGTGTGACCGGCTTCACGAGCGTCACTGTTTCCTTAGAGAGTTTCTGGGCATAGAGCTGGAAACTCCCACATGGGGCGAACAGGGGGGAATCGTTGCAAGAGTTGGGGTATATATGTGTTTTTATTGTACATAGTGACTAACCTAACCCAACCAAGCAAAAAGATCCACTTAGCTACCCACTTTCGACGCCCGTACCGGCCGTAGACGGAAAAGCTAGGGTTTTTCTCCAGCGGGTCTAGGGTTTCGCCGGAGAGGGGCTCCGGAGCGTCGGAACCCCACCAAAAGCTAGGGGGTGTCATATCACATGAGTACAAGTGTGTTTTGGGTTGTTGATGTCCAAGATCCTCCCCCGAGGTGTGACCGGCTTCACGAGCGTCACTGTTTCCTTAGAGAGTTTCTGGGCATAGAGCTGGAAACTCCCACATGGGGCGAACAGGGGGGAATCGTTGCAAGAGTTGGGGTATATATGTGTTTTTATTGTACATAGTGACTAACCTAACCCAACCAAGCAAAAAGATCCACTTAGCTACCCACTTTCGATGCCCGTACCGGCCGTAGACGGAAAAGTTAGGGTTTTTCTCCAGCGGGTCTAGGGTTTCGCCGGAGAGGGGCTCCGGAGCGTCGGAACCCCACCAAAAGCTAGGGGGTGTCATATCACATGTGTACAAGTGTGTTTTGGGTTGTTGATGTCCAAGATCCTCCCCCGAGGTGTGACCGGCTTCACGAGCGTCACTGTTTCCTTAGAGAGTTTCTGGGCATAGAGCTGGAAACTCCCACATGGGGCGAACAGGGGGAATCGTTGCAAGAGTTGGGGTATATATGTGTTTTTATTGTACATAGTGACTAACCTAACCCAACCAAGCAAAAAGATCCACTTAGCTACCCACTTTCGACGCCCGTACCGGCCGTAGACGGAAAAGCTAGGGTTTTTCTCCAGCGGGTCTAGGGTTTCGCCGGAGAGGGGCTCCGGAGCGTCGGAACCCCACCAAAAGCTAGGGGGTGTCATATCACATGTGTACAAGTGTGTTTTGGGTTGTTGATGTCCAAGATCCTCCCCCGAGGTGTGACCGGCTTCACGAGCGTCACTGTTTCCTTAGAGAGTTTCTGGGCATAGAGCTGGAAACTCCCACATGGGGCGAACAGGGGGAATCGTTGCAAGAGTTGGGTATATATGTGTTTTTATTGTACATAGTGACTAACCTAACCCAACCAAGCAAAAAGATCCACTTAGCTACCCACTTTCGACGCCCGTACCGGCCGTAGACGGAAAAGCTAGGGTTTTTCTCCAGCGGGTCTAGGGTTTCGCCGGAGAGGGGCTCCGGAGCGTCGGAACCCCACCAGAAGCTAGGGGGTGTCATATCACATGTGTACAAGTGTTTTTGGGTTGTTGATGTCCAAGATCCTCCCCCGAGGTGTGACCGGCTTCACGAGCGTCACTGTTTCCTTAGAGAGTTTCTGGGCATAGAGCTGGAAACTCCCACATGGGGCGAACTGGGGGGAATCGTTGCAAGAGTTGGGGTATATATGTGTTTTTATATAACAGTCCTACATAATAAATAATATTGCTAAAATTGCTAATAAAATTGTATTAGAAAACATAGTAAATAATATTTGTTTATTTTTAAAATTTAGGATTAAAAATATGAAAAAATTAAAATCTCTAGGCCGACGGCATTGCCGTCGGCGTAGAGGATGAACATGTTATGTTTTCGGGCCCGCGCGCACGGGCCCTCTTCTCTCTCGCATTTTCCCCTCCTCCCCCGCGCGCGCCCGTGCTCCACACCCGCCCGCCGCCGATCTCCTCCTCCGCCCGCCAGCCCTGCCCGCCACCGCGCACTCCTCCGGCCAGCCCGACCCCGCCGCCAGCCCTGCCTCCCCCTCCACCCCCGTGCAGCCCTCACGCCGGCCCGCCCGCCACCGCCGCAGATCTCCTCCTCCGGCCACCCCCGCCCACCGCCGCTGCACAACTCCTCCGGCTAGCCTCGACCGTGCCCCCTCCGTCCAGGCAGACCCCACCGCCAACCCCAGCCTCCTCCACCCCCGTGCAGCCCTCACGCCGGCCCGCCCGCCACCGCCGCAGATCTCCTCCTCCGGCCACCCCCGCCCACCGCCGCGGCACAACTCCTCCGGCTAGCCTCGACCGTGCTCCCTCCGTCCAGGCAGACCCCACCGCCAACCCCAGCCTCCTCCACCCGGCAGCTCCTCCACCGCCACATCCTCCCCTCCGGTTGCTCCTCCACCGCCACCCGGGCAGCTCCTCCACCGCCACATCCTCCCCTCCGGAGCCGACGACCGACGGTCGAGGTTAGTTGTATGATAGTATGCATTGTTCACGGCTTGATTCAGTTGCATGATGCCTGCTTCACTTTTGGACCCACAGCAGATTGACAACTTGGGTGTGTTTGGTTTAATCACATTGATTGTCAAATCCATGTTTCACTATTGAATCCTAACCACAAGAATGAGATAGCAGAAGATGTACTGAACACTTGGATGTGTTAGTAGTGTTATAATTTGTTTGGAGCGTAACATAAGGATCTAGTAATTTGCTTGAAGATGTACTGAACATAGCATGGAATGCCTCTGCTGCATGCTCTTAGTCTCTCCCTGTGTCTGAGCATTTGGGTTTTAAAGGGAGTTCTAATACCTGCTGCAACTCCTGAAATCTGTTGTCATCTTCAACTGTCAACTTCAGTTGCTAGATTACTGGGAATAGTAACAACATTCCTGCTACCAGAAGCCCCTTTAAGACATGTATGTATCTATATATATGAGAATAAGAGTAGTCGAATTTGAACCTGCATACATCTTAGTATCTTACATGATTAGATAAACTAGAATTTTTAGGACGGGGCCACACTGATAAAGTAGAAAACGATTGAAGTTACTTGATTTACTATTCTAGAAATATTACTTGCTTAAAACTTGTAATGGGTGTGCAAGGATTCCTCATTTGTTGTTCCATTATAAGCAGCATCCTGCTTTTATCTTTTCCTTATAGCAGTATAAAATGGTGCTTGCTAGAATACTTAGAGAAGCTATTTCTGGCAGTCTCATTGATGGTTACAGTTTGCAGTTGTGATTGACCAGTATCGATTGTACAAACCATGATAAATAGATTTTTTTTTGTAATTGATGATTACATTTCAAATCGAAGTGTTGGGCAATTTTTTAATTGATTTCTGAATTTTCAAGTTCAGATTATTGACCAGTTTTTAGTGTCATAATAATATAAACCAGTTGTTTTTGGCGGCATGAAAAGGCCTTTCGGTGTCATGATAATATACACCAGTGAAAGGGCTTTTTGATGTCATGGTCATATACACCAGTTTTGTAATTGATGTAAGTATCAAGGCATATATTTTGTAGGATCTTTATACAAGTGTATGAACAAAAGGAAGAAATTAGAATATTGTTGAACCTTTTAATCTGTTGTTGCTTTTAACTAAATGATCGTTACCTTGTTGCATGAACATATTCATAGCTGTTGGACACATGTTTGACATCATAAAGAACATGTATATATTTTTTCTTTCTTATGTAAGCCTAGCCCTGTATTTTTTCACGGCTTGAGATGGATTAAGTCCATATACGTGTGTGTGTGTGTTTAACAGTTGGTTGTGATGGCTGCGCCCCTATGATGTAAATTACTGACATGAGAAAAACTTCGCTTGCGGTTTAGTGTTAGCTCAAGGAAAATCAAAACTGTAATCAGGTGATTGCATTCCAGAGTATCGAAATCCAATTTGCGTATTGTTATCTATATCAAATAGAAGCAATAGAGAAACCCTGCTGTCTAGCTAGAAAGTTAAATCTTGAAAAGAAGAGTGTGTCCTATATTCCTGGACAGAGGATGTAACTTGATCATTTACTATAGGCTGCGATGATAAACTATATCACTACGGGAAACAAACAACTCTGTCATTTTCTATATGTAATGATTTTAATTTAATTTAGTTGTTAAGCAATTTTTTTCTTACACCACTAAAATATGTTTTGATAATTTAGTTGGGTTTCAAATCTTATTATTATTTGGCTCGTAGAACATGTTATTATGTCTTTATCATTATTAATTGTTTACCCTTTCTCAATGCAGGTGATTGACCAAGATGAGCCAAGGCAAAGAGTCATCGGGCTCCTTGCTCAAGAGGTTTAACCAGAGGAAAGCCACTAAAAGTGGTCGGGCGCCTATCCCGAACCCGCGGTACTTGGAGGACGGTGGTGAGCCAGGAGGCTCTGGACGAGGGGCAGGTGCCGATGCACCTCCTTCGAGGGGACGAGGTGGAGGTCGAGCACGCGGTGCGGGAGGTCGAGCACGCGGTGCGGGAGGCCGAGCACGAGGTGCAGGCCGAGCACGAGGTGGGGGCGACGTGTCTTCGGACATACCCTCCGCCTCTGGCGACGTGGGAGGTGAGGAGACGTCGTCTCGAGACGATGCTCCGGAGTCTCGAGGCGAGGGGACGGAGTCTCGAGGCGAGGGGACGGAGTCCTCCACGTCGCAGAAGAAGCCAAAGATTCGTGGGGAATCCATGGTCCCCCCCGAGTCAAAGGAACCTGCTACCGAGGAGGAGAAAACCCTCATTACGCCTAATGGGATTGAGTAAGTGACTACCCTAACTTTGAACATGGTAATTTCATTGTGGTCAGTACAATTTGACATGTACTAATGTTTAATTATTGTGCAGCAATTGGAAATTTCCTCAAGGTGCCCGTGCGCCTAACACCATGATCGGCGCTTTGGTTAGGAAGTTTTGGCCGGGCTTGTACAGCACGGTCCCCAACGGCGAGAGGAAGCTAGCCACCAGTTGGCTAGACTATCAGGCTGCTGATCACCCGGGCTTCGGGAAATGTTCTGACGCCGTGATCACCAAGTTTTGGGTAAGTTGAACTTTTGAATTTCTTTCATAGTTGATGTCCCCAGCGTGCTCTCACAAATTCTTTTTTCTGCATGATTGAAGAGATTCTACAGGGTACTCCCTGAGCACCGTGACATGGCGGACAGGACTTTGGAGGGGGCTTGCAAGAAGTTGACACGTCAACAATTTTACAATTGTAAGCATACCGCCATGAATCATTTCAGCTCTGAGAAGCTCTCGAAGAAGGCGCCGAAGCATGAGAATGTGGTCGAACCACCTGATATGACCATAGAGGATTACCTATCTGTAAGTAAATTGTCAATGAGATTACATGTTTCTGCTAAGTTGCAATTGTCTTATGTGTTCTTCACATGCGTATTGTTTTATCAGGTTATGCCAGAATGGTGCTATGGTAAGGCTGACGCGTGGGAGGCGTTGGCATCGAGGTGGCTTGGGGAGGACGCCACGTTCAGAGCCTTGAGCGAGCGGAACAAGGCAAACCGCGGGACGTCGGGGACACATTGTGCGGGAGCCCACTCCCATGGGCGCTTCAAGGAAAAGCTGGTATGGGTCCTTATTTGATGGCTTTCATTTATTTCCCCCCATTTTCCTAATTTGATACGCATACCACATTTTTGGCAATGCAGGAGGGCTCCTTGGGTCCTATGACGGACATGCAGGTATGGGAGAGGATGAAGATGAAGAAGCCCGATCTATCCGAGCCTCAGCCCTCGCTTCCCACTTTCTACAACAACGCCGGCGAGAACATAAAGGCGTACAAAGAGGTATTCACCGGTCTTAATCCGGAGGTGGATGACCCTATTGAGCATGACACCGACCATAGGGCGTTGATCCTCGCCGGGCACGGTTGGGAGCATGGGCGTTCACTCTGTCTTAATGCGATAACCCCGCATACTTCTGACTTGGGGCTCGTGCGTATCAAGGCTACACTCACCGCCGATGAGCCCCCTGTCATGCCTCCTCGACAGCCTTCCCGAGCTCGCCCTGATGTAAGTTTTCCCGTATTTCATTCCTTTCCGGCATTCGTTCCTAGATAAGTTGCTAAGTTGATGAGATTCGTTCTATTTTGAAATTGTAGGCCGAATTCGAGGCAGCCTTCGAGGCCGCTTACAAGGCCTATGAGGCGGACTATGAGGCGTGGCTGCAGAAGAGAGCGGCGTATGACGAGTGGCAAGAGTTGCGCGATGCTGTAAGTTTCAACTTTCATATTTGTAACATGACAAGTCTCATTTCCTCTAGTTCCTACTTTTTCTACAAATCCTGACATCAAAACTATCTTGTAGAGAGATGAGAGGTTTCATGCACTGGAGAGCGGGAGCAGCTGCCTCCGCGTCCACCTAACGCGGGGATGCCGCCCAAGTGCCCATCGAGGGAAGCGGTCGCCATCGCCTTCAAGCAAAGGACTCCGTAAGTTATTGCCAAACCAGTTGTTACCGCCGTAACCGTGCTTTCAGCGTTGCTAACTTGGACTCAACCATGTAGGGCACGGCATGCTCCATGACTGCACCCTTTGGTCGTGCTTCTGGGTCGCCGGCCTCAGCCCGCGCTCTCGTGCGGCATGGCGATGCCTCGCCGGATGCCACACCGTCCGTCCCTCCTCGGATGCCACACCGTCGCCGGGTTCCCAGTGTGATTCGACGGCGGTGGCCCAAGACGTCGGACGCCTCAATTTACCCTATCGGAGCTGGGTACCTCGAGTGAGCCGCAGCCGTAGGGTGTAGTGCGTCGGGTGTGAGTTCGAACATTTTTTGTGCCATTTGGACGAGTTCGACTTTGTAGATGTGAATTTTGGATTATATGTGTGATTTGAATTTTGTATGATGCTTTGTTATATGTATATATGATATTTATGTGAGTTTCTGTGATTTTATATTTTTTGTAAATTTATTTCAATTTAAAACCTGCTGGAAACCAGGATCTAGAAAACTGAAAAATTATGGTCAGTCATACGCCGACGGCAATGCCGTCGGCGTAGGATGTCTGACAGCGCACCAGCAGCGACGTCGCCCTTACGGTAAGTCATACGCCGACGGCATTGCCGTCGGCGTACGAAGCTCGCTGAACATGCAGGTGGACCCGGTTTGTCAGAGCCGTGGCTTATATGAGCTTATACGCCGACGGCATTGCCGTCGGCGTATGATTCGCAGACGGAGACGGAGGCGGACGGACGTTTTGGGGTCCCACCACGCGTACGCCGACGGCTGGTTATACGCCGACGGCAATAATCGTACGCCGACGAATGCAAACGCCGACGGCCAGACGCCGACGGCGGCCGTCGGCCTACGTCTACGCCGACGGCAAGGGAGCTTACGCCGACGGCTTCCGGCCGTCGGCGTATTGTCTGTTTCCCGTAGTGTATAGAACCAGTCTTCCACAACAAGCTTGCATAGCCACGTCACACTCATCTTCTTCCTTTAGCTCGTCACACGCCTAGTCGCCTACACCACTACTGGCCCGCTGTCGGCCTCCGTTGTTATGTGTACCACAAGGCCATCCGTTCACTGCGAAGAAGCAAAGAGGAAAACTATGGTCGCAGGTTCTACAAGTGTCCACGAAACAACGTGAGTTCATCACATTGATGTTTTCCTTAATCTCACCGCCGTTTATTAATCTTTTAATCACGCCGATCCAGTACATCCAGGGAAACCCCAAACATCTGCCCTTTCGGAAGGTCCTTGAGAAGCTTTGTTACATTCAACCGCCTCACCCCTAAAGCAACTATGGAAGAAGAAATTGAGGAAGAAGGCAATGTTGCCACTCCCACGCAACCCCCCTTCACCGACCAAAGCCCCTCTCTCAACAACCCAGCAATCAAGAAACTCAGAGTGAAGCAGCTGCCGCCCAAGATCACTGGATGCTAATTGTTAGCATCGCCCAACTGGCTGTAGCAATAGCTACCTATTTTCCCCAGCAAAAAAAAAAAGCTACCTATTTTAGGTACTAAACATTAGATTAGAACCCTCTTGTATTTCCTAAATACCAGCATCAGATTGCCCCACTCCCGCCTGTAATATGTGTTGATGCTTCAGTTTGTATTATGAGAATGTTTAATTAAATCAATTAAGCACTAATGGTTGCCTGTCATAAAATCCAATGTATGACTAATTCATAACGTATGTCTCTGTAAAGAATCAACGTTGCAGTGAGTGATGCCAGAAAAAAAACGCGTTAGACATCCTGTCGCTGTGCTAGCTCTACTCATCTGTGCGAACGTGGCTGACAATTAGGCGCAAGCATGCAGACACCCTTCTTTTGCCACATATGACGAGGTCATACTTTTTCCCATTAACTTGAAAATGCAATCACTAGTGTCTTTTAGTTGGAGATTTTGAGCACCATGATTATATAATCTATGTGACTAACTGAAAATATTCAAAAGGAATTCTCACCAATAGAAATTTCAGATGAAAAAGAACTAAAAAGTCGATTTTTTCTACCATCAACTAAGGCCAGAGTTTTAATTTTTAACCTTAACTCCAAAACTGTCTAAAGCACAAACTTCAATTTAGCAAAACCGTCCATTTTTCATCCTTTGGCTCGTCTCACATGCTATTTTGGCTCACTAGGCGTCGACCTGTCAAATTTTGGTTGAAGTTGCATTCACAGGGACAGATATGGCTGAGCGGCCGAGTAGCACATCCACATTTTATACTCATGTCCTCACATCTTGCTCCTGCCTTCCTATGTCAAAGCAGAGCTCAACAGGCTGGACACAGCTCATTTCCGCTGGTGTTGAGCTAAAAAGAACTTGATGGCGGCCATATATGAGTTGGTAAGCGAGGTTGCTATGCTGATCTATGCATGGGTGCAGCCATGCAATTCGTGAATTCTTTCCCGTTAGTGATGTGTGAATGCGGTGAAACGATGACAAAATTGTCATGTATGTGGCCCTTTTGGTCAAAACCACCATACAATGGGTGAGGGGGGGGGGGGGGGGGGGGGGGGTCATTTGACAGTTCTATTAGTTCAGAATTGTGTTTTAAATGGTTTTTGGAGGGTGAGGCTGAAAAAAAGAGCTCATGCTCAAGTAGAGGTTGGATATATGTTTGTTTCAATTAAAGATAATTGAACAAAGGGCTAATAAAAATTCTCAGGGTTAGCTAACTTTGGAGTATAATCTATAGTTATGTATCCTAATAACCTTCCTACTCCTTCTCAAATTAATATATTTTGTATATTTTCTTACGGTAGTGGTCACATACAATAATTAGGAAAACATATGTCCATAGCGGCATAAAAATTATGAAACATATCCCCTAAATGATCCTACAATATATTGATCGAATACTAAATAAGGTTTGTTGTGACCCAGATTTTCTCTGAAGAGGAGAGCCTCAAACCATTCCCATTTTGCTAGGTAGGCCTAGCATGCTTAGAAGGCCTCAGCGTTAGGTGGCACCTTCCATGCCTAGCACATTTATCTCACCTACACGTGCCTCGTCAGCTCTGCTGCTTGACTAGTACCTCGCGCCTTTGGAGAAAACTGATTTTTTTTCTAAGTTTACTAATGGAAGTCCCGACTTATTCAAAATTGGCAAAGTTTGACATCCAAAGTAAACAAAATAATACTTTTCGATCTCGATTGAACAAAAGGACTTTATAACATTATTTTTCCTATTAATAAATGACTAGCACAAATCTGATAAAACTATGTCGTAGAATTTTTTAAAAATGTAATTTGACCAATTACGCATTGCAGTTCAATTTCAATACCACATATACCTTACTGTCTTTGCAGAAAACTCTTTTCTAAGTTCCATAAGAAACTGCGAGGAACTGCTAACCTTTCATTTTGCACATAATGTTAACGATCCTACATTTTCTATGTTTTTTCTATAGCCTTAGAATACTTTTCTCCAGCTTCCACACACATATAGGCAAACTGCAGAAATATAAAAGGTATAACTAATCAGAATAGTTAACTTACATCCAGATGATTCATTTGTTTGCCGGATAGTGATATTCTCAAGAGGTATGCCATAGGTGCACAAGGACCTCATAATGTTGTGAACGCCTCGCATTGACCTCTTCACATGCGATTTCAACTATCTTTAGTTTTTCTGACGCAAAGATTGCTCCAGTAAAATTGTACGCTGCTTTCACATGTTCCGTATCTTCAGCTGTCTGTATCCCTCAAGGATTATAATAAGACCAACATTCATCGATGATAATTTGGTAACTCTAATAGTATACATCTACACAGAGAAAAAATACCTGAAAAAGTTGGAGAATTAGTTTCTCTAGAACTGGTGGCGTGTTGGAGAATGCAAATTAGTGCACGGTGGTCGCCAGCCACGCTCCACTCATTGAGTGACAATCCCTTTAGTTTACTAAATGTAGGGCACCATCTCAAATCTCTTTGGAGAATAATCTGGATAGTTTATACAGTCAACATCAACAAAATTTAGTGATGGAACCCCGCAAAAAAAAGTGATGGAACATATACAGAGCAATGATTAAGTGAATAGTACATTTTAAAGTGATTTCAGTGTGCTTAACACAACGGTGACATGTTCTGTGTAATCCATCTGTAACTACAGAGGAATAATTTTACATGAATCATATTGAATGATATCACAAGAAAACTAGCATTTCTCACTGCTATTCTACATATTTCCTTTTTAATCAAACAAGTTACTCAATACAGAAACATCATAATTTCTCTAGAAAGACTGTACGAACTCCTAGGTCACAGCTGAAGGAAATATGGAAATAGATGCAACATATTTATATATGAACGCACAATTATTAGAGGATGGAAAAAATGAAAACATGCCAATAGGAGTGAAGACGGAGGTAATTGTAAGAGTACCAATCCAGGTTCAGCTATCAACTTCAAATCTGTAGCAGCTGATAAACCTTTGAGAAGCAGACAACCTGCGGCTCCATCGTCAATGCCATAGCAGCACTCACAGGAAGCATCATTACAAAATGAACCCGCGCCATCACCATTAACGCCATAGCAACACTTACAAGAAGTAACATCGCAGTCCACAGATCCAATATTTCGATGAGAATCCCAACAATCAAGGTCAAAAGTAACTGTTGCTGTTACTAATGTTGGCATGTCTTCCAGAAATGGAGTTGTGCCCCTAACATCGGTTAGTTGCAGTGAAGTGAGACTGGGGACAGAAATACGAGTCCGGTTCCCATTCAAACCCTGAAAACGGCATTTCTGAATACTCAGACGTCTGAGTGAATGTGAGGCGACCCTGCCCACGGGAATGAGGCACTTGCTCATCTTGAGCTCCTCCAACGACGGACAGCTCGATAACTCAAGAAACTCGCGATCTAAGCGCATGTTAGCAAGCTCCAGGCTGGTCAGGTTTTGAGATACTCCAGGCAGACGAGACAGGGTGAGAAAATAAGAGTCGTCCCTGACAGCAACATTGAGCACCCTAACTTTGCACAACAAGGCATACCGAATCCACAGGTTCACGTAGTGCTCATCGTCTTCCGAGACTTCGCCGAAGTTGAACAGGCACGCGTCGACGGGCGAGTGGCCGCGGAGGACTATCAGATGGTCCATCAACCTGTGGGACAAATGGGCAGGCCGACCGCTGGTGACGCGGAGAACCGGCATGGACTTCCAGAGGTGGTGCCAGCGCTTGGCCAGCACGCACGACCGCACAGCCTCCTCGGCCTGGAGGAACGAGAGAACATGATGCGCGACATCGTCCGGCAGGCCACTGATCCGATCGTCGCTCCCCGTCCTTGCCGCCTTTTTGCTTTGAGGCATTCCGTAGAACGGGTTGTGAGCGCCAAACCCTGCGGAACAGAAAACAAAAGTGAAAAGATCACGTCACGGCCATACACACACGAGAGACAGGGATCGATTATGCCGCCGGTACAACACGGAGAAGAAGAGTTCGCGCCGCAGGAGAGGTAGAGACGGGGGAACAACAAGGCGGCGGCGGCGGCGGCGGCGGCGGGAAATCCTACGTCCCGCCCGCTGCGAGCGCTTGCATCGCTCCTGCCTCAAGAAACCAGCTGTTGGGCATTTATTTCTCCCGGTTTTTTCTGCTCCAGTTTTCTTATACTCCGTACGTACTTTTTTTTTTGGATATAGTGATATGATATTTGGAGCACACGATGGTAACGTGAGTGTTGGAATCCATTGAATAGTTGAGAACCAACCCTTTTTTTTTAGATGAGAACCAACCCTTGGTTAGGGGATTCCCTACCTATCGCCTTTAGCGAGTCGGGGTAACGACTCGCCCACGTTCGCCCCGCTCGGTCGCTCGGCCGCCTCCCCACATAGGCCGGCCCATGTGTGAGCATTTTCCTATTTCCTATTACTTTTTCGTTTATTCTGCTGTTTATTTTGTTTCTTTTCTAAAATATATTTTTTAAACAGAATCATTAAAAAAATTAAATTTTTTTAAACCAGAATTATTTAAAAAATTGAATATTTAAATCTGAACATTTTTAAATCTTAACATTTTGAAAAATATAAAATAAAGGAAAAAACAAAAACATTATATGAATCGAAATAGCAGTGAACAAAAAATACCAGTGAACCGAAAATAATAGTGAACCAAAAATGTCGGTAAACCAAAAATATCGGTGAACCGAAAATAATAGTGAACCAAATTTTGGATGAACCGAAAATAATAGTAAACCAAAATATCGGTGAACCAAAAATGTTGGCGAACCAAAACTAATACTGAACCAAAAATTAATCAAAATTTGGATGAACCGAAATAACTAGTGAACCAAAAATAACGGTGAACCGAAAATAATAGTAAAGCAAAAATATCGGTGAAAAAATGTCGGCGAACCAAAAATAATAGTGAACGAAAAATTGGATTAACCGATAAGTAGTGAACCAAAAATACCGATGAACCGAAAATAATAGTAAACCAAAAATATCGGTGAACCAAAAATGTCGGCGAATCGAAAATAATAGTGAACCAAAAAGGAACCAAAATTTTGATGAACCGAAAATAAGTAGTGAACCAAAAATACCGGTGAACGCAAAATAATAGTAAACCAAACATATCGGTGAACCAAAAAAAATTCGGCGAATCGAAAATAATTATGAACCAAAACGGAACCAATATTTGGATGAACCGAAAATAAGTAGTGAACCAAAAATAACGGTAAACCGAAAATAATAGTGAACAAAAAATGTCGGAGAACCAAAAATAATAGTGAACAAAAATGTCAGTGAATCGAGAATAATAATGAACTAAAATAATAGTGAACCGAAAATTCGGGTGAACCAAAAATACCGCAAACCGAAAATAAGAATTAACCAAAAAAAACTAAAATGTCGGAGAATCAAAAATAATAGTAAACTAAAATACCGGAGAAACAAAAATATATTTTGAAAAATGGTTTATATTTAAAATTTATTTTTGTCACACCCCGAAAAATTTCACAAAATCCAAAAATTTATTTAATAATATATTTATGTATTACCAAAAAGAAAAGTAAAGGAGAAAGGAAAAATTAAGAAAAGAAACAAAAACATAAAAGAAGAAAATAAAGGAAAAGGGGAGGGAAAACGAAAAAAATAAGCAAAGACGAAAGAAAAAAATAAAACAAAAACAGAGAAGAAAATGAATCGAAGAAAACGTAACAAAGAATCGATTGGGAATGAATAAGCGCTTATTGGGCCGGCCTACTGAGAAGCTGACTGCGAGCGAGTCGTAGTTCCGCCTCGGAAAGAGCGAGAAATAGCGGTTGCGCTTGGCTGGATGGTTAGGAGGGTGGTTATACCCCCAGCCCACCAGAGTTCAAACCTTAGGTTTGGCACTGGTGTTTCTCATTATAGGCGGAATATTCTTCAGTGGGAGGCGACGTTCCCGTCGACAGCAAGGCGCCTGTGGTGACTTCGTCAATCTCAAGACCAGACCCGCCGGCTCAGTATCTCGGAGGTGCTTATTGAGGTAGGGTGTACGTGTGTGCGTTTATAGGGGTGAGTGTATGCGCGTGTATGTGAGCGCCTGTGTTGTAGTGTGTTTCGCAATAAAAATCCATTGAATAGTTTTAGATGATAGTCTCCTAACGTGTAAAATCCAAATAACACATCACTGTCCAAAATACAAAGAAGTTGAATACAAGATCGTTAGGATTAGTCAGAAGCGGGAGAAAGATTGTCAGATCGTCTCCAGATTTAAAATAAAAATGT
This sequence comes from Puccinellia tenuiflora, assembly GCA_012064385.1. Classification (NCBI taxonomy): domain Eukaryota; kingdom Viridiplantae; phylum Streptophyta; class Magnoliopsida; order Poales; family Poaceae; genus Puccinellia; species Puccinellia tenuiflora. The sequence continues at coordinate 4,645 of QRDG01000568.1, read as the reverse complement.
CACATGTTAATTTAGAGTCTAATCGAACATCTAATAGAAGGTAATTTCATCCAAACACCTCCTGATTACCCAACCGAATCATTGCCTTGCTAGGTATTTGTCACCAAACTAATACACATTATATATGGAAATGGAGGAGATGTTATGGAAGGAGAGATAAACAATAGTTGCCTTTTAGCACATAATTATGTTTGTTAATATTTGCTGACAATGGCATAACCACTATGCAAAAGACATAATTAAAGACAATAATGGAGAGATAAATACGTGGAACGAATGAATGCACTCGCACTTAGCTAGTATATTCGTATGTTTGTGTTTATGCAATGTATATGATTCAATCATAGCGAGATTGTACTACATCTACTCTTTTATATACCAAGAAATAAATTAACGTTGACATATGCTTGCTACATAACCATGTAACCGACGCTTTTGGCTACACACTTGTGCACATCCATGGCATATACAAAGTTTTAAATAGCCCACTATTTCTTTCATTATATCTTTTGGTAGAGCCCTCACACTAAATCTATACACTTTTAATGCTAAACTGAAAATGACACTAATAGCTTGCTAAATCCCGCTATACCGCTAAATTTGGAGTCATTTAGCCTGCTAAGCTGTTACTGAATTAAGATGTCAGGACATATTTATGTCAATTATATGTGATACATAATATATGATGCTTGATTGTATGTTTTTTTTTTCAATTTTGTATACCTTATGAAAAATGCTAAATGGGGCTTAGCTTCATTATAGATCCTCTAAATGAGAGGGTCGTGCATGTAGTAAAAATCTAACAAGCTAGGCTGATCCATTAGTAGCATCATACACACCTTAGTTAAACTAGTACTTGTAGGAAACCTGCATAGTTCCAATCAATGTGTGGAAAAGGTCGGCTTCTCATTAAGCACACACGGCCACCACATGTCCACCTATTCCTATTAGGGATATTAAAACTGAGCCATCTAGGAGGCTAACCACACCACTCTCACGTCCTGGGTAATTTTGGCCGTCGGATCTGCTTCTTCACTTATTTCTGGCCGTCCGATTTGCCTGCAATCCCGCACTGGCCCGATTATCCCTGAGGGACGCTACTCTGGGCATCAAATTGGCCTTTTCTGGTGCATTTGGGCCTGCTAAGCGCAAAAGCCCAATAACGTGACCGCTTACGACTGCGCTGAAAAAACAGAGTCAACGCAGAAGGCGAGCGGACGAAGAAGAGGCGAGCGGCCATCGATCCACTGCGAGGGCGAGAGCAGACGATTCAGGCGATGCGGCGGCGACGGCGCCCCTCCCCGAAACTGCACCTCGTGCCGAGGCGCCTCTCACCTAGCCTTCCATCTCCGCCACCCAACCCAGCCTCGCCTCTCTCCGGAGCCCCATCCCCGCTGCTCGCCGGCGCCGCCTCCATCTCACAGGTTGATTCCCCTACAGCCGCCGCAGTTTCGCACCTCCGGTCGCCCCCCACGAGCAAACCCTAGCGCCCCCAGCCGCCCGCCCTCGCGCGGCTTCTGCTCCGCCTCCCAGACCTCCTACGCGGCACGATTGGGCACCCTCGTCGGCGTCCCGGTCCGGCGACAAGGAGGCCGACCTGCTGCTCGCCTCCGACGTCAACGACGACGACGGTCTGCTCGCCTTCCAGCAACAAACCGAGGACGGCGCGGCTCCCGAGGGCAATGCACCGGCCGCGACCGTCTTCTGCTCGCCCGCGGCGTCGTGGAATGCTCCTGGCAGTCCCCGGGCACCGGCCGCCCCCAATCCATGGAGGGCATCCATTCCACCGTCGACCCTACCTCGGTCAGTCCCTCCCTCCTCCCCCCTCCCTCCGCCCTCCTCCTATGCGTATTCCTTCAATTGCTCACGCCCCCTTTTTGCTTTGATTGGGAGCACCAGGAGGACGAACGCTACGGGGAGGATTGGGAGAACGGCCTGCTCATGAAGGGATCTGGGAGTCGCACAACGGGAGCAGCAGGGACAGCTGCAGCTGAGGGATTCTGGCCGCGTCCAAGGTCACCAACCCCGGCGCAGCCTCCACCATGGAGGGCTATTTCTGCCAGGAGATCGACTCCGTCCTCAACGGGGTCACGCATCAGGTACGCTGCTCCTCCTTCTGCTACTATGCTAGGTCTTCAATTGATGCACTGCTCCAATAACGTGTTCCTACACTGCTCACTGACATTTGCCAATGTTGTGCTGCAAAATTTTGTGTTGAGCTCTGAAGAGGAGCTGGCCTGCTGGGGGGAGGACGTGCCACAGTTCAGTCTGAATTAAAAAACCATTCTTTTCCGAGCAGCCGGAGGCTAATTCTAGGCCACCCTGCGTCTCTGTCCGTGGCGTTGCGGCGGCTGGACGCCGCGGGCCAGCAGAACCTTCTGATGGGCTAATTTTGTTCGGAATCTGCAGTATTGTGCATGGTATGGCCTCGCTTAATGACTCCCCATTTTGCTCTGCTCTGCAGTACACAATGATTTGTATCTAGGTGCATACTTATGCTCTGTTACGATGAGCTGGGCGTGGACGGGTGCGGCAACGCAAGTGCTGGGCGTGGACGGGCAGCCGTCGCAAGCCATTGGGAGTGGCAATAACAGGGTGTGTTTGAGCTCCAAACTGTCGTGCTCGCAACGATGAAGCCCATCGTGTTGATGCTGTGTTGCTTACCAAAGAGTTGCTTTTAGCAAGAAGAGAGTTCATATGCTCCCTGATAAGCACGTTGAAATGGTGAGCTTTCTATACATGAGGGAAAAAAATATATATATAAATACATAGATATTGTTTGTACTTAATGATTTTGTGCATGGTTTCCATGTGCAGATTTAGTTTATTTTCATCGAGATATCAACATTGACGAGCTGAGTTGGGTCAGGAATCTTCAAATAGACCACTCAAGGTACTGTCTAAAAAGTTGCATCTTAGCATTATGTAAATCTTCCATCGTCTATTTCAGTGGTTTTTATTCATAATTTTTCAGGTTACTAAGCTCTCTTTGAATGTATTAGGTGCATAGCATCATGGAGTTATGGTAATATTTCTTATACATTGCTTTGCTTTGTGAGAAATTTCGACCCCCATTTAGTTGACCCTACCTATGAAGCTTCTGTAACTTGATTGCTGTATGTTGTGCTTGATTAACCAGGTAAATTTTCTCACATATATGTAACATCCACACACTTCAAGGTACAAGAGAAACTAGAGGACATGGCCTGTACAATCAAAACGTTGCTGCTGCTGTGAACAGAAGTGAGAGAATTGATAGAGTGAGTATCAACATGTTCACTCTACATCAATTTTACAACTTAGTTAATTCTCACATGTATACTTGAAAGCAGCTAACAGAGTATCAAAAGGAATTTTGATATCTTCCACCAATTAGTTCATTGTCAAGATCACATATGGATCTCATTTTCTTGCAGCTTCTTTCGATAAATCTAGAATGGTTATTTTGTTGAAGTTGTTGTCATGACTTTCTGAAGTACTCTAACAGGAATTAAAATTGACATAGTAAATATTCAAGTATATGCAGCAAGCAAAATATGAAGCGCCTATTAATCGTATTATTTATAGTACCTACACAATCATCTTGATATTTCAGTTTTGAATCCTGAGGTATTCCAATTTCAGAGCCATCTTTATTAGTTTCATTTTATTCTTTCCTAAGTTTATCTCATGACCAGTTCATTATCAAGCCAATCTGTATCATTTACTTCCTGCGGTGTTCCATATGTAGCAATGATACATCTGCAATAGCATGATTTTACTTTAGAAGCGTTTTGGATCCCCTTTTTCTAGAAATTTGACCGGGAGAGATTTATACTTTTGGTTGTATATATTCTGACTGTATTCATTTTAGTACCCAGATCATCCTTCCTGTAATACTGCTCTTCATAGTTATTGATTTCCTTAGCCCATTCCAGTAACTAGCATCTGTTCTTAAAAGCCAGTTTGGCGGATACAAGTCATTTTTCTGTTCTAGGGGATTTCGTTGGTATCGTCCTGATTTTTCTTTCTTGGGTAAGTATCAATTGGCACAGCCTTTGCATTAGGTGATTACGGTTTCTTGCTGCCTGCTCTGATCTATCAATGTTGCTGTGGTTCTCTATAGGAGTGATATAAACGCAATCCTGATATAAAGGCTTATATAATACATGATATTTCGTCCTGAAGCTTTACTGTGAGCTGTCCGCTAGCTGCTTGCTAGAATGCCCAGCCGCATTTGTGTTCTATTTTATCAGGGATGCATTGTGTAAACGGAAGAAAGACGCTGTGTCACTGTTGAATTACTCCTATATTGCCTCATTCTTGAATTACATTATGTTTCATCGATTATGTCAAGCCACAGTTTTGTAGTAATGTAATCAAATTGATGAATGCATGTGAGACAAAGGACTTTGTGCAATGAGAAGAAGTAACAATGTGTGAAAAAATCAAGTGTAGGAGATGGCAAGAGTGTTGATATTTACTTCTTCCCATGGACTAATAATGCTGCTAAAATTCGTCACATCATTTTTTCATGAAAAAAAGAAAAACATTGAATCTCATTTTTATGTACCTCAAATATATTTTCTTTCATTCCTAATAATTTATTTATGTAATAGAAGGGCGCGGCAACGCGCGCCTAAATGATCTAGTATAAATATATCAC
>QRDG01000567.1:0-43244 GCA_012064385.1 Puccinellia tenuiflora | reverse complement strand
CTTCCCCTACCACCTCGGCAGCAGCAAGAGAACAAGAGGAGAAAGACGACTGTAGCGCCCTTGCTTAGAAAAGCAATGACACATCGTGAAATATGCTATTCCCTGGATCGAGTATGGATAGCAATTCACAAATAGATGTAATACCATGCATCAATGTCAAATAATTATTACATCGCGAGATCCATAAATAAAATATTCTTTACAAATTGCATAGCCAAAGGCTAGCTTGAATGCAAAGTTTGACAGCGGAAACATAAGTAGCACAGAGAGCTTCATCATCTTCATGTGCACTGGCATACATGTTGGTTGCAAGCTCGAAAGGTAGACGTCCTCACGCGTCATCGTAATAACCTGCAACATTAACGTTGCAGCCCAGGGAATTTGGGTCAATACCTTGTGACAGGCCGGCAAGTGATACTTTGGTGGAATATAAAATGGCAAGACTAAAACTACATGCTTATCTGGCTGGTGGGGTTGAGGGCTATTGCATAAAGCCAATTTTGTCCTACTTTTCACAAACATTTTATTCTCAACTTTTCAATATGAGACACACCCATGGAACGCATCCAAGGTCATATACCCGAGTTCACCCATCAAATTTTATTATGAAATTGGAATGAGGAGATTTTCCATCGACATCCTTGTCCAGCTGCTCAGAATTGTCCGTAACCGGGGACACGGCTATGATCATAGTTTTACACTCTCGAGAGGTTGTGCACTTTCACCACGAGACTTCATCAACCCATTCTGTCCTTGACCTTCTTGAAGTGAAAGGAAAGGTGAAGATGAAGACGAGACCTTTGGGAAACAGTCCCCTGTTCGTCAGACAGACCCATACAAGACATTCATCCGCTGAGAACTGTCGGAATCAGGTTCCTAGAACTTACTTAGTCAAGGCAGAGCCATAATACCAAGTGGCTGCACTGGAAGCAATCTAACTTGAGTGACTTAAATCTCTTTGTTCCTGGGTGGCCGTTCACAAGTGCACGTACTCAGTTAAAACCATGGAAATGGCCCTGAGCAGCCACTCAACTTTGACCACCAATAGAGCAAAACCAATTGCCACCCAGGTAGTTCATTAACTTAGTAGAGTTTTTATACCTTTCGTACTACAATAAAACATTTCAGCATAGCAGTTCTAACTTCTACCAAGTGAATGGGTTCCTAAATCAACAGGAATAAAGGGTGATATACTAAACAGGTCTGCATAGCAATATAGTATTACACCTATCATGCATACTACTGAAATAGTCTACAATGCATTATAATAAAATAGTAGGTCTTTCATGAAAGGGTGTATGCACTTGCCTTTTGGAACTTGTCGTTGCTCACACACTCTTTTTCAACGTAGCTCATAGCTCTCCGTTCAATCTATACAATACAAACATATGGCAATAAGCAACAATACAACAATCCAAAGAAACAAACATAACAACAAACATGGGTAGAAACAAACATATCAAGGTTGGTGGTCCAGGTTTCAATACATGATCCCATATGCAAAAAGAATCAATGCATTAGGTTTGGGGTTTGCCATTTGGGTCAGGGGTTGGTCTGAATCAAATTTGAAAAGGTTGAATGGGTGTTTCAAATGTTCCAAGGATTGGTTTTGATCAAAGTGATCACACAAAGGAGTTGGTCAAAAGAGCTTTAAAATCATTTTGAAACTATGGTTTGCAAAACATTAACATTTAAATGGCCTTTGGCACACTTCAATGTTTATGTTTCAAAAGGTGGTAGCTAGGCATGTTTTGGTCTCTCTGGACAGAGACAAATATTTGAAGAAGTTTTCTAAAAGAAAAAGATTAAAAGGATTTATAGAAATAAAACTATATCAAAAACTCCAATTTGAGTATCTGATTAAGAAATCTTTTAAAACTATCAAAAATTAATTATAACAGTGGGATCATGTCATGCATGTTCCAAGGTTTCCATAAATATATTATTTGCAAAATTTGGACTTATAGATTTAAAACTATGCCAAATTTACTCAAATGACTCATTTGAAATTTGAATAAATTTGGATTTGTTACACTAAAACTAACAGTGCAAAAAGATTCTACAGTCCAGAGCTTTTCAAAAACATAAAGTTTGCTAAATTTGGCCAACGGTTTAAAAGTTATAAGGGTTTGAGTTGCAGGGACTTTTCTGTAAAACTGCCATTTTAAACAATTCGGAAAATCCCAGAAAAGGCTTGGCTTCGCTTCGGCTGGGCTCGGCTTTGGCCCTGGCTCGGCTCGGCTCGGCGCGATCTAATCGAGGCCGTTGAATCGGGATCGGGTGGCTGAGAAGCTAGGGTTTGTACCCTGGCGGCGCGGTGGTCGCCGGAGACGGCTCGGACGGTGGCGGTGGCTCCGGTCGTGGACGTGCTCGACGCTCCGGTGGCGCTCCGGACTCCGGGAAGGAACGACGGCGTGCGGAGAGGCACGGCGGAGAGGATGGCGAGGTCGAAGAGTTCGGGGGCGTCCTGGAATGGCGATGGCGTGCGGCTGGAGACCACGGTGACGGCGACGCGCGGCTCGGGCGAGGATGTACTCGGCGTTCCCGTGGTCCTTGGGCTCAGCGAAGACCACGACGAGATGCGGGACGACACGGAGAAGATGATGGAGTTGACGGAGACAATCGATGCGTCCGGGATCGGCGGCTAGAGGCAACCGGAGGTGCGGCGGCGGACGGTGAGCTCTGGTCGAGGACGAGCACGATGTTTGGCTGCACCAAAAATTCGAACGAGGGAATCAGAGGTGCGCAAGGAGAGAGAAGAGGAGAGGACCAAAAAGGGGCGGCTCTAGCTCACCGTGGCGGCCGGAATCGGGAAATACGGCGGCGGGAGGGCGCGACTCCGACGAGCTTTTTCTTCGGCCTGGCGGCGGGATTCGGAGGGGGAGCAGAGGGAAACGGAGAGGGTGAGAGGGCTTCCAAGGGGTGGGGCCGGCGAGGCAATTGTGCCCTTAATCGGCCGCAATCAAGATGGGAGAGGATCGGGAGAAACGGCCATGGACGAGCTTGAAGACGATGACGTCATCATGACGTCATCAAATTTTCTTTTTCTTTATTTTCTGTTTTCTTTTATAACTTTTGATTTAGGCCTCCAAATCAAGTCAAATAAATTTGTAAAAATTTGTAAAATTCCAAATATCAAAATAGACATTTAGGAACTATTTTGGCAAAACAAAATTACCAAAATACCCTTTTGGTCAAATTTGCCTATATGGCTAATTGGGAATTTTCCAAATTAGGGTTTATAAATATCCCAAAATATTTAATTAAAAACCAGAGGATAATATGAGTAATATCATTCAAAATGATAACTCATTTTCATATTAAAATAATTTAAGATAAAACATTTTATAAACAAAGCTTGAAAAGTATTTAAATTATTTCCACAAATGAAATAGGGTTTATAATATCCCCATATTATTTATTTTAAAACAATAAACCAAAGGGGGAAATACTATTTGAAAACCCCATTTAAATATTTTATTTCCAAACTTTAAAATTGAGATTGAAGATAAAGGAATATTTAATTTAAAATATAACTTTGAAGATGTCAAAACAATCTTCTATAAAAGCTTTTCTTGATTTTTGGAGACTTTATTTAATTATTAATAAAAGTTTTAAATTTTTGTGATTTTTAAAACATTCCAAAATTTGGGATGTTACAAACCTACCACCCTTAAAAGGAATCTCGTCCCCGAGATTCGGAGAGGCTAGAAAGAAAGATGGGTCGGACTTAGGTTTAGGCAACTGGGTGGGCTACCACCCTTAAAAGAAACTTTTGTAGGCAGTCTTGAACTCTTGATTCAAACAGGGCCACATCGGGCGGTTCATGAATCCTTGTTGGTCAACTTTTATCTTCGACTGTTTGAGTTTTGCTTCATCCCTTATATAGATATAGCATGTACCAGCTCTTCTTAAGCATTTGGTGATTATATTCATCCTTGGTTGATACTTTGAAATCCATATAGCGTAAGCTTCACTTCCAATAGGTGGGTGTCTCTTCAAGATGGCTTGAACTATTATGTCTTCCATCCATGTGATGTCTTCGACAATCTTTTTTTCTAGGTTGGCATCCTTTAGTGCAAACAAAGCGTCAATTCTAACGAAACTCTCATGGTAGGTCAAAACTTTCATTGTGGATCTCTTCTTCTTCACGAGAGTTGTGGTTTATCCTCCCCGAATATCTTACGTTTCGGCAACTTTTGCCTCACATAGGGTTATAATATATTATCCTCCTACGACAGGCTTATCAACGTCGTCTCTCTTATAGGTATGTCACTCAGATTTATCAATCCAAATAGTGAGGGGAATAACATGAGTAGTAGGAATGGTGATCAGTCCATCCTGCACCCGTATCATTTCCTCAATATGTAGATAGGTAAATCACGTAAACTATCTCTCGGGCATCCTCACTTGTCTAACAGAAAGTTTCCCATCTGCAAGACAACCTGAACTAAACTATCGCTCCTTTAAAACTATTGGGTTGCGTAAGCTCCTGCACACGTTAGCTCACAAGCTAAAGCTTGTTTTGTGATTCTTCTCCTTGGAAAATGCTTCCATCTTAGCTTGTCCATTTTCAGTGTCATGTCTTCATCCCTGATATGACGAACAGTTTTCACAACAATAGCTATTGTTTCGTTTAAGTTTTGGCATAAGATAGTCGATACTAGTTTCATTCATCCTCATATATTGTTGTTCTTACATTGACATTACACCACTCTTACATCATATACTTATTCTTCCACTTGCATATAACTATGGCATTTATTACATCCTCAGAACATTTCCATTCACTCTGGTCCTTCTTCTTGGCTAAACTCCTCATGAAGTCTCAGTTGGTTTGTTTGCTTCTTGATTTAAACTGATATCTGATCCGCTTCTTTTCTGGTGTGGTGAGTGTGACAGCTTTACTGCATGATCTACCTGACCTTCATACCTGGACATCCAGTCCTTGCCTATGAGTATATCAAAGCCTTGCAAGTCTAGTACAAACAACTCGCTTGAACTTGTGTGTCTCAATTTCCAAGGTCATGTTTTGGCATACCGCGTTTGCTGGTCTCTCCCTTCTGTAGAGCTTACTCTGATGGTCTTCTAATCCCTTGATAGGATACTTATTTTTACTCACAAAGTCTTTTGATATGAATTAGTGTTAGCCTCAGCATCGAAAAGTACTCGTAGCAGAACAGAGTTATCAACAATTCTTCAATAACTGGGGTTGGTCTCTTGAGAACTCTCTCACTGTTTATAGAGAACACATGTCCCCTTCGGAATTGAGTTGGCTTGGTTACCAATACTAATCTTCTTTTGTGGACCAGTCCCAAGAATAGTGTCCCATTTTCTTGCATTTCAAACACTCCACCTGACTGAGGTCTTCCTATTGGGTTTGGGGTGGGTGTTCTGACTACTGTTTTCTCCCATAAGGTGCTCATTTTCGAGATCATCAACCTCTTCAGTAGGGACGGGGCTGTGGTGTCCATGGTTGATGTGTGATCATTTCTCCATGAAAGTCGTGTCTATGAATATTATGACAATGGTGGTTATTGTCTCCATGATAGTTGAACTCAAAATGATTACGTTCATCATCTGAAGTGGTGCAATTCCTGCTGTGATTCCGAGTGATGCTCTTCCACTTATGCTTTCGCTTCTTGTTCGCAACCTGCTTCAGTTTGCTCTCCAAGGTTTATCGCTTGGTCAACCAGTGACTGGTAGTTAGGGGTATAGGCCAACTGTCAATAGAATGGATAGTTCGTCATCAGACCATTTAGAAACCTTCTTTCCTCTTAGTATCTGTATCAACATCATCCGGTGCGTAGCGCGACAGTTATTGACCATTCATGTATTCTATTATGTTTCGGTCGTCTTGTCGAAGATCGAGAAATTCTTCCCTCTTCAGCTTCATCACTCCCTGATGAAACATTTGCAGTACGGAATCCTTTTTGAAATAAATCCCATGTCATCTCTTCATGGGGTAAGTGATCTGGTAGCTGTCGCCACCGTCTGCTGCGGTCCTTCTAGTAGGTGTGCCGCGAATCTAACCTTCTCAGCATCTGTGCATCCGATGTCACCAAATCCTTATTCACTGATCGTAGGCCAATCGTCGGCCAAAATAGGTTCTGCAGCTCTTGAGAACTTTTTTCGTCGAAGCTTTAATAATCTGATCAACATATCCACTTGAGTAGGGAGGTGTGCTAGAATGTCCTTGTGTCTTCCTGGTTTTGTGGTCATCAACTGATTCAACTGTTTCTGTGCATCTATAATCTTGTAGTGTAGGCATCACACGGGTTGGTTGGGATTTGGGCTGGGACATCTGTTTTAGTTACATGGATGAGTAGAGATAGAAAGATACTAAGGGAAGTATTAATAACCCAGACACAGCAGATCAAAACAATCATCTTACAAACAACATCTAGCAAGCATCATCCCAGTAAAACAACCAATAGAGATAAAAACAACTCCTCCTACTTAATTTTTGAAATTATAGTTTGGATGACAAACAAACACAACAAGGTTTTTCAAAATAGACACGATAGTACTGCCATAACCACAATTTGGTAAGTCAATACAATTTACTATAACGCTATTAGGGTAAAATGGTGGTCTAGTCTATCTCTTCCTTCAATACTTCAAGATTTCTCTTCTATTATTCTTTGAGTCGTCGAGGTACTTCTCGGTGTTGTGAAGTCTAAATTGAAGTCTTCGATCAAGGCGCTTGATGGCTTCTCATAATTGTCATGTTGATCTTCAACTGTCTTCGGAACATTCTGAGTTATGGTCATCTATAAATAGATAAGATAACTTAGAAAGCAATTAGTTGAGAAGGTTACAAGAAGATATTAGGAAAGATTTGGACAAGAAGAAATAACTTTTGTTCCTATGGTCATTCTTATTTCTAATCCAAACCTAAGGTTTTCGAGCCTACAGGCAACATTACGCTCTGATACCATCTGTAGCGCCCTTGCTTAGAAAAGCAAGAACACATCGTGAAATATGCTATTCCCTGGATCGAGTATGGATAGCAATTCACAAATAGATGTAATACCATGCATCAATGTCAAATAATTATTACATCGCGAGATCCATAAATAAAATATTCTTTACAAATTGCATAGCCAAAGGCTAGCTTGAATGCAAAGTTTGGCAGCGGAAACATAAGTAGCACAGAGAGCTTCATCATCTTCATGTGCCACTGGCATACATGTTGGTTGCAAGCTCGAAAGGTAGACGTCCTCACTCGTCATCGTAATAACCTGCAACATTAACGTTGCAGCCCAGGGAATTTGGGTCAATACCTTGTGACAGGCCGGCAAGTGATACTTTGGTGGAATATAAAATGGCAAGACTAATACTATATGCTTATTGGCTGGTGGGTTTAAGGCTATTGCATAAAGCCAATTTTGTCCTACTTTTCACAACATTATATTCTCAACTTTTCAATATGAGACACACCCATGGAACGCATCCAAGGTCTCATATACCCGAGTTCACCCATCAAATTTTATTATGAAATTGGAATGAGGAGATTTTCCATCGACATCCTTGTCCAGCTGCTCAGAATTGTCCGTAACCGGGGACACGGCTATGATCATAGTTTTACACTCTCGAGAGGTTGTGCACTTTCACCACGAGACTTCATCAACCCATTCTGTCCTTGACCTTCTTGAAGTGAAAAGGAAAGGTGAGATGAAGACGAGACCTTTGGGAACCAGTCCCCTGTTCGTCAGACAGACCCATACAAGACATTCATCCGCTGAGAACTGTCGGAATCAGGTTCCTAGAACTTACTTAGTCAAGGCAGAGCCATAATACCAAGTGGCTGCACTGGAAGCAATCTAAACTTGGAGTGACTTAAATCTCTTTGTTCCTGGGTGGCCGTTCACAAGTGCACGTACTCAGTTAAAACCATGGAAATGGCCCTGAGCAGCCACTCAACTTTGACCACCAATAGAGCAAAACCAATTGCCACCCAGGTAGTTCATTAACTTAGTAGAGTTTTTATCCTTTCATACTACAATAAAACATTTCAGCATTGCAGTTCTAACTTCTACCAAGTGAATGGGTTCCTAAATCAACAGGAATAAAGGGTGATATACTAAACAGGTCTGCATAGCAATATAGTAGTACACCTATCATGCATACTACTGAAATAGTCTACAATGCATATATAATAAAATAGTAGGTCTTTCATGAAAGGGTGTATGCACTTGCCTTTTGGAACTTGTCGTTGCTCACACACTCTTTTTCAACGTAGCTCATAGCTCTCCGTTCAATCTATACAATACAAACATATGACAATAAGCAACAATACAACAATCAAAAAAACAAACATAACAACAAACATGGATAGAAACAAACAAACTAGGTTGGTGGTCCAGCTTCAATACATGATTCCATATGCAAAAAGAATCAATGCATTAGGTTTGGGGTTTGCCATTTGGGTCAGGGGTTGGTCTGAAATCAAATTTGAATATTTCAACTTGAATAGGTTGAAGGGTTGTTACAAAGGTTCTAAGATTGGTCTTGATCAAAGTGATCACACAAAGAAAGTTGGTCAAGAGTTTTAAAACATTTTGAAACTATAGTTTGCAAAACATTAACATTTAAATGGCCTTTGGCACACTTTCAATGTTTATGTTTCAAAAAGTGGTAGCTAGGTATGTTTTGGTCTCTCTGGACAAGACAACTATTTGAGGAAGTTTTCTAAAAGAAAACAAATTAAAAGGATTTATAGAAATTAAACTATATCAGAAATACTCCAATTTGAGTCTCTGATTAAGAAATATTTTTAAAACTATCAAAAATTAATTATAACAGTGGGATCATGTCATGCATGTTCCAAGGTTTCCAGAAATATTTTATTTGCAAAATTTGGACTTATAGATTTAAAACTATGTCAAATTTACTCAAATGACTCATTTGAAATTTGATAAATTTGGATTTGTTACACTGAAAACTAACAGTTCCAAACGATTCTACAAGTCCAGAGCTTTTTAAAAAGATAAAAGTTTGTTAAATTTGGCCAAAAGGGTTTAAAAGATAGTGAAGGTTTGAAGTTCTAAGGGTCTTTTCTGCAAAATAGCCATTTTAAAATCAAGTCGGAATAAAATTCAAAAAGGTCTGGCATTCGGCTGGCTCCGGTTCGGCTCTGGCTCGAGCTCAGCTTCGGCTCGATCTAATAATCGGCCGTTCGATCTAGATCCTATGGTCTAGGTTCTAGGTTTCTCACCCCGGCGGCTCGTGGGTCGCCGGAGAACGGCTCGGACGGCGGCGGGGCTACCGGTCGTGGATGACCTAGGACCATCCGGTCGCGCTCCGGACTCCGGGAAGGAAAGACGGCGTGCGGAGAGGCACGGCAGAGAGAGGGCGAGGTCGAGAGCTCGGGGGCGTCCTGGAATGGCGATGGCGTGCGGCTGGAGACCACGGTGACGGCGACGCGCGGCTCGGGCGAGGATGTACTCGGCGTTCCCGTGGTCCTTGGCTCAGCGAAGACCACGACGAGATGCGGGACGACACGGAGAAGATGATGGAGTTGACGGAGACGATCGATGCGTCCGGGATCGGCGGCTAGAGGCAACCGGAGGTGCGGCGGCGGACGGTGAGCTCTGGTCGAGGACGAGCACGATGTTTGGCTGCACCAAAATTCGAACGAGGGAATCAGGAGGTGCGCAAGGGAGAGAGAAGAGGAGAGGACCAAAAAGGGGCGGCTCTAGCTCACCGTGGCGGCCGGAATCGGCGAAATACGGCGGCGGGAGGGCGCGACTCCGACGAGCTTTTTCTTCGGCCTGGCGGCGGGATTCGGAGGGGGAGCAGAGGGGAAACGGAGAGGGGTGAGAGGGCTTCCAAGGGGTGTGCTCGGGGAGGCGAGTGGTGGCTTCAATCGGCCGCAATCAAGGGGGGAAAAGGATCGGGCAGAAACTGCCATGGACGAGCTTTGAAGACGATGACGTCATCATGACGTCATCAAATTTTCTTTTTCTTTATTTTTCTGTTTTCTTTTATAACTTTTGATTTAGGCCTCCAAATCAAGTCAAATAATTTGTAAAAATTTGTAAAATTCCAAATAGTCAAAATAGACATTTAGGAACAATTTTTGGCCAAAACAAAATTACCAAAATACCCTTTTGATCAAATATGCCTATATGGCTAATTGGGAATTTTCTAAATTAGGGTTTATAAATATCCCATAATATTTAATAAAAACCAGATGAAATAATATGATTATATCATTCAAAATGATAACTCATTTTCATATTAAAGATTGTTTAAGATAAAACATTTTATAAAACAAAGCTTGGAAGATGTATTTAAATTATTTCTCACAAATGAATAGGGTTTATAATATCCCCATATATTTATTTAAAACAATAAACCAAAGGGGGAAATACTATTTGAAAACCCCATTTAAATATTTTATTTCCAAACTTTAAAGTTGAGATTGGAAGATAAAGGAATATTTAATTTAAAATATATCTTTGAAGATGTCAAAACAATCTTCTATAAAAGCTTTTCTTGATTTTTGGAGACTTTATTTAATTATTAATAAAAGTTTTAAATTTTTGTGATTTTTAAAACATTCCAAAATTTGGGATGTTACAAACCTACCACCCTTAAAAGGAATCTCGTCCCCGAGATTCGGAGAGGCTAGAAAGAAAGATGGGTCTGGGACAATTAGGTTTAGGCAACTGGGTGGGCTACCACCCTTAAAAGAAACTTTTGTAGGCAGTCTTGAACTCTTGATTTCAAGCTGGGCGCACATCGGGCGATCATGAATCCTTGCTGGATCAACTTTTATCTTTGACAGTTTGAGTTATGCTTCATCCTCTCTATATATGGATATAACATGTACCAGCTCTTCATAAGCATTTGGTGATTATATTCATCCTTGGTTGATACTTTGAAATCCATATAGCGTAAGCTTCACTTCCAATAGGTGGGTGTCTCTTCAAGATGGTTTGAACTATTATGTCTTCCATCCATGTGATGTCTTCGACAATCTTCTTTTCTCTAGGTTGGCATCCTTTACTGCAAACAAAGCGTCATTTCTAACGAAACTCTCATGGTAGGTCAAAACTTTCATTGTTGGATCTCTTCTTCTTCACGAGAGTTGTGGTTTATCCTCACCGAATATCTTACGTTTCGGCAACTTTTGCCTCACATAGGGTTTATAATATATTATCCTCCTACAGACCAGGCTTATCAACGTCGTCTCTCTTATAGGTATGTCACTCAGATTTATCAATCCAAATAGTGAGGGGAATAACATGAGTAGTAGGAATGGTGATCAGTCCATCCTGCACCCGTATCATTTCCTCAATATGTAGATAGGTAAATCACGTAACTATCTCTCGGGCAGCCTCACTTGTCTAACAGAAAATTTCCCATCTGCAAGACAACCTGAACTAAACTATCGCTCCTTTAAAAACTATTGGGTTGCGTAGCTCCTGCACACGTTAGCTCACAAGCTAAAGCTTGTTTTGTGATTCTTCTCCTTGGAAAATATGTCTTCACATCATCTTAGCTTGTCCATTTTCAGTGTCATGTCTTCATCCCTGATATGACGAACAGGCTTCACAACAGTAGCTATTGTTTCGTTTAAGTTTTGCAATAAGATAGTCGATACTAGTTTCATTTCATCCTCATATATTGTTGTTCTTACATTGACATTACAACCACTCTTACAATCATATTACTTATTCTTCCACTTGCATATAATTATCGGCATTTATTACATCCTCAGAACATTTCCATTCACTCTGGTCCTTCTTCTTGGCTAAACTCCTCATGAAGTCTCAGTTGGTGTCTTCGTTTCTTGCTCACACTGATGTCTGATCCGCTTCCTGTCTGGTGTAGTGAGGGTGACCACTTTACTTACTGGCATGATCTATCTGACCTTCATATCTGGACATCCAGTCCTTGCCTATGATTATATCAAAGCCTTGCAAGTCTAGCACAAACAACTCGCTTGGAAACTTGTGTGTCTCAATTTCCAAGGTCATATTTTGGCATACCGCGTTTGCTGGTCTCTTCCCTTCTGTAGAGCTTACTCTGATGGGTCTTCTAATCCCTTGATAGGATATCTTATTTTTTACTCACAAGTCTTTTGATATGAATGAATGTGTAGCCTCAGCATCGAAAAGTACTAGTGCAGAACATGAGTTGATCAACAATTCCTCAATAAATGGGTTTGGTCTCTTGAGAACTCTCTCCATGTTTATAGAGAACACATGTCCCTTTCGGAATTGAGTTGGCTTGGTCCCAATACTAATCTTCTTTTCTGGACAGTCCCAAGAATAGTGTCCCATTTTCTTGCATTTGAAACACTCCACCTGGCTGATGTCCTTCCTGTTGGGTTTGGGGTGGCGATTCTGACTACTGTTTTCTCCCATAAGGTGCTCATTTCCGAGGTCATAAACCTCTTCAGTATGGACGGGGCTGTGGTGTCCATGGTTGCTGTGGTGATCAATTTCTCCATGAAAGTCGTGTCTATGAATATTATGACAATGGTGGTTATTGTCTCCATGATAGTTGAACTCAAAATGATTACGTTCATCATCTGAAGTGTGCAATTCCTGCTGTGATTCTGAGTGATGCTCTTCCACATTATGCTTTCGCTTCTTGTTCGCAACTTGCTTCAGTTTGCTCTCCAAGGTAATCGCTTGGTCAACCAGTGACTGGTAGTTTGGGGTATATGCAACTGTCAATAGAATGGATAGTTCGTCATTCAGACCATTTAGAAACCTTTCTTTCCTCTTAGTATCTGTATCAACATCATCCGGTGCGTAGCGCGACAGATTATTGAACTCATTCATGTATTCTATTATGTTTCGGTCATCTTGTCGAAGATCGAGAAATTCTTCCCTCTTCAGCTTCATCACTCCTGATGAAACATGTGCAGTACGGAATCCTTTTTGAAATAATCCCATGTCATCTCTTCAATGGGGTAAGTGATCTGGTAGCTGTCCCACCAGTCTGCTGCAGGTCCTTCTAATAGGTGTGCCGCGAATCTAACCTTCTCAGCATCTGTGCATCCGATGGTCACCAAATCCTTATTCACTGATCGTAGCCAATCGTCGGCCAAAATAGGTTCTGCAGCTCTTGAGAACTTTTTCCCGGTCGAAGCTTTAAGAATCGGATCAACATATCCACTTGAGTGGGAGGTGGTGCTAGAATGTCCTTGTGGTCTTCCTGGTTGTGGGTCATCAACTGATTCAACTGTTTCTGTGCATCTAGTAACTCTTGTAGTGTAGGCATCACCGGGTTGTTGGGATTTGGTTGGGACATCTGTTTAGTTTAGTATGGATGAGTAGAGATAGAAAGATACTAAGGGAAGTATTAATACCCAGACACAGCAGATCAAAACAAATCATCTTACAAACAACATCTAGCAAGCATCAAACAACAGTAAGAGAACCAATAGAGATAAAAAGAACTCCTCCCACTTAATTTTCGAAATTATAGTTTGGATAACAAACAAACACAACAAGGTTTTTTTTCAAAATAGACACGATAGTACTGCCATACCACAATTTGGTAAGTCAATACAATATTACTATAACGCTATTCGGGTAAAAATGGTGGTCTAGTCTATCTCTTCCTTCAATGCTTCAAGACTCTCTTCTATTTCTTTGAGTTCGTCGAGGTACTTCTAGATGTTGTGAAGTCAAAATTTGAAGTCTTCGATCAAGGCACTTGATGGCTTCTCATAATTGTCACGTTGATCTTCAACGTCTTCGGGAACATCGGAGTTATGGTCATCTATAAATAGGATAAGATAATTTAGAAAGCAATTAGTTGAGAAGGTTACAAGAAGGATATTAGGAAAGATTTGGACAAGAAGAAAATAACTTTTGTTCCTATGGTCATTCTTATTTCTAATCCAAACCTAAGGTTTTCGAGCCTACAGGCAACATTACGCTCTGATACCATCTGTAGCGCCCTTGCTTAGAAAAGCAATGACACATCGTGAAATATGCTATTCCCTGGATCGAGTATGGATAGCAATTCACAAATAGATGTAATACCATGCATCAATGTCAAATAATTATTACATCGCGAGATCCATAAATAAAATATTCTTTACAAATTGCATAGCCAAAGGCTAGCTTGAATGCAAAGTTTGACAGCGGAAACATAAGTAGCACAGAGAGCTTCATCATCTTCATGTGCCACTGGCATACATGTTGGTTGCAAGCTCGAAAGGTAGACGTCCTCACTCGTCATCGTAATAACCTGCAACATTAACGTTGCAGCCCAGGGAATTTGGGTCAATACCTTGTGACAGGCCGGCAAGTGATACTTTGGTGGAATATAAAATGGCAAGACTAATACTACATGCTTATTTGGCTGGTGGAGTTCAAGGCTATTGCGTAAAGCAAATTTTGTCCTACTTTTCACAAACATTTTATTCTCAACTTTTCAATATGAGACACACCCATGGAACGCATCCAAGGTCTCATATACCCGAGTTCACCCATCAAATTTTATTATGAAATTGGAATGAGGAGATTTTCCATCGACATCCTTGTCCAGCTGCTCAGAATTGTCCGTAACCGGGGACACGGCTATGATCATAGTTTTACACTCTCGAGAGGTTGTGCACTTTCACCACGAGACTTCATCAACCCATTCTGTCCTTGACCTTCTTGAAGTGAAAAGGAAAGGTGAAGATGAAGACGAGACCTTTGGGAAACAGTCCCCTGTTCGTCAGACAGACCCATACAAGACATTCATCCGCTGAGAACTGTCGGAATCAGGTTCCTAGAACTTACTTAGTCAAGGCAGAGCCATAATACCAAGTGGCTGCACTGGAAGCAATCTAAACTTGGAGTGACTTAAATCTCTTTGTTCCTGGGTGGCCGTTCACAAGTGCACGTACTCAGTTAAAACCATGGAAATGGCCCTGAGCAGCCACTCAACTTTGACCACCAATAGAGCAAAACCAATTGCCACCCAGGTAGTTCATTAACTTAGTAGAGTTTTTATCCTTTCGTACTACAATAAAACATTTCAGCATAGCAGTTCTAACTTCTACCAAGTGAATGGGTTCCTAAATCAACAGGAATAAAGGGTGATATACTAAACAGGTCTGCATAGCAATATAGTATTACACCTATCATGCATACTACTGAAATAGTCTACAATGCATATATAATAAAATAGTAGGTCTTTCATGAAAGGGTGTATGCACTTGCCTTTTGGAACTTGTCGTTGCTCACACACTCTTTTTCAACGTAGCTCATAGCTCTCCGTTCAATCTATACAATACAAACATATGGCAATAAGCAACAATACAACAATCCAAAGAAACAAACATAACAACAAACATGGGTAGAAACAAACATATCAAGGTTGGTGGTCCAGGTTTCAATACATGATCCCATATGCAAAAAGAATCAATGCATTAGGTTTGGGGTTTGCCATTTGGGTCAGGGGTTGGTCTGAAATCAAATTTGAAAAGGTTGAATGGGTGTTTCAAAGGTTCCAAGGATTGGTTTTGATCAAAGTGATCACACAAAGGAGTTGGTCAAAAGAGCTTTAAAATCATTTTGAAACTATGGTTTGCAAAACATTAACATTTAAATGGCCTTTGGCACACTTTCAATGTTTATGTTTCAAAAGGTGGTAGCTAGGCATGTTTTGGTCTCTCTGGACAGAGACAAATATTTGAAGAAGTTTTCTAAAAGAAACAGATTAAAAGGATTTATAGAAATAAAACTATATCAGAAATACTCCAATTTGAGTCTCTGATTAAGAAATCTTTTTAAAACTATCAAAAATTAATTATAACAGTGGGATCATGTCATGCATGTTCCAAGGTTTCCATAAATATATTATTTGCAAAATTTGGACTTATAGATTTAAAACTATGCCAAATTTACTCAAATGACTCATTTGAAATTTGAATAAATTTGGATTTGTTACACTAAAAACTAACAGTGCAAAAATATTCTACAAGTCCAGAGCTTTTCAAAAACATAAAGTTTGCTAAATTTGGCCAAACGGTTTAAAAGTTATAAGGGTTTGAAGTTGCAGGGACTTTTCTGTAAAACTGCCATTTTAATCAATTCGGGAAAATCCCAGAAAAGGCTTGGCTTCGGCTTCGGCTGGGCTCGGCTTTGGCCCTGGCTCGGCTCGGCTCGGCACGATCTAATCGAGGCCGTTGAATCGGGATCGGGTGGCTGAGAAGCTAGGGTTTGTACCCTGGCGGCGCGGTGGTCGCCGGAGACGGCTCGGACGGTGGCGGTGGCTCCGGTCGTGGACGTGCTCGACGCTCCGGTGGCGCTCCGGACTCCGGGAAGGAACGACGGCGTGCGGAGAGGCACGGCGGAGAGGATGGCGAGGTCGAAGAGTTCGGGGGCGTCCTGGAATGGCGATGGCGTGCGGCTGGAGACCACGGTGACGGCGACGCGCGGCTCGGGCGAGGATGTACTCGGCGTTCCCGTGGTCCTTGGGCTCAGCGAAGACCACGACGAGATGCGGGACGACACGGAGAAGATGATGGAGTTGACGGAGACGATCGATGCGTCCGGGATCGGCGGCTAGAGGCAACCGGAGGTGCGGCGGCGGACGGTGAGCTCTGGTCGAGGACGAGCACGATGTTTGGCTGCACCAAAAATTCGAACGAGGGAATCAGGAGGTGCGCAAGGGAGAGAGAAGAGGAGAGGACCAAAAAGGGGCGGCTCTAGCTCACCGTGGCGGCCGGAATCGGCGAAATACGGCGGCGGGAGGGCGCGACTCCGACGAGCTTTTTCTTCGGCCTGGCGCGGGATTCGGAGGGGGAGCAGAGGGGAAACGGAGAGGGGTGAGAGGGCTTCCAAGGGGTGGGGCCGGCGAGGCAATTGGTGCCCTTAATCGGCCGCAATCAAGATGGGAGAGGATCGGGAGAAACGGCCATGGACGAGCTTTGAAGACGATGACGTCATCATGACGTCATCAAATTTTCTTTTTCTTTATTTTTCTGTTTTCTTTTATAACTTTTGATTTAGGCCTCCAAATCAAGTCAAATAAATTTGTAAAAATTTGTAAAATTCCAAATAGTCAAAATAGACATTTAGGAACAATTTTTGGCCAAAACAAAATTACCCTTTTGATCAAATATGCCTTATATGGCTAATTGGGAATTTTCTAAATTAGGGTTTATAAATATCCCAAAATATTTAAATAAAAACCAGAGAATAATATGAGTAATATCATTCAAAATGATAACTCGTTTTCATATTAAAATAATTTAAGATAAAACATTTTTGTAAAACAAAGCTTGGAAAAGTATTTAAATTATTTCCACAAATGAAATAGGGTTTATAATATCCCCATATTATTTATTTTAAAACAATCAACCAAAGGGGGAAATACTATTTGAAAACCCCATTTAAATATTTTATTTCCAAAACTTTAAAGTTGAGATTGGAAGATAAAGGAATATTTAATTTAAAATATATCTTTGAAGATGTCAAAACAATCTTCTATAAAAGCTTTTCTTGATTTTTGGAGACTTTATTTAATTATTAATAAAAGTTTTAAATTTTTGTGATTTTTAAAACATTCCAAAAATTGGGATGTTACAACGACACCCACCGCCGACTTGGTGGAGAGCCACAACGAGCTTATTCTGGCCGCTTCCCTCAGCTTCGCCGCCGGCCGCCATCCACCATGGACAGTAGCTGAGCAACAAGAGAGGGATTCTCCAACCACCGCTCGGGAGCAGAGGAGAACACAGCGGCGACGGCATGATGCCAGACACACACGGCATAACGCCAGACGCCACAAGGGCAGCAACCTAATCTACACTACCCTAAGCTACAACTGTACACGGGAAGGGTCCCTCACCCAATCTCACCGCCGGCACCAGCCGGAGAGGAGAGGGGAGGGGCCAGACAGCCCGGATCTGGGAGAGAGCCGGTGGAGAGCACTGGAGAGGAAGGGGAAGGGGAAGGGAAAGGGAGCGTGTCTAATCCTTCTGCCATCCATGTTTTTTTTTGAAACTAAAGCTTATATTCATGCATAAAAGGAAACATTACATGATCGAATACAAGCACTGAAGAAATAGAGAGGAAACAGGAGGAAGAACAGCTGCATCAAACCATCTACAACCACGAGGGCACGAAACACGCCGGACCTCCACCGTCGAAGACGCCGCAGGAACCGGCTGCCGGCACCCCACTCCACGGGGACGGAAGAACTCCTAGCACGAAGGCTTTGACGGGCCGCAGGAGCCACCAGCTCCGATGAGCTGGATTTAAAGCCGAAGAAGAACCATCGACTGGGGAACACCCCCAAGCTCCATCCTCCCCAGATCCGGGGCCTGTGCCACCCCGCCTCACCGGAGACGGCCGGATCTTCCACCATCACTCCAACAACACCCGCAGCAGCAACCTCCAAGCCTCCCTGCAGATCTCCAGTCCACCATCCGCGAGCCACCCACCGACACCGGAGAAAGTGCCGGTAGGGCAAAGCAGCAGCCAGCCGCCGCCGTCGAAGACGACGACGGGATCGAGGGGAAGCTGCAGCCCAGCAAAACGACGACGGTGGCCACCCCGCGTCAGCCACCCCGCCCAAGATCCACCCAAACCCAACCCTATCTACACCACCGGAGCGCAGATCCGGGGATTTCCCATCCTCCCGCCGCCGGAGCGGCCGACGGAAGGTGGGAAATCCCACGGATACGCCGGCGGACGCTGGTCGGCCTGAAGTCGCCCTCGAGTCGCCTCTGGAAACAGTAGAGAGAGAGGAGGGGGGGGGGAGGGTTCCAGAAATACGTGAGTGGACTTCTCTTCTGCCATCCATGTTTGTGAAGTCAAGTTGCACCGTTGTTTTCTTGACCATCAATTAGGTGACTAGTCTGCTGCGGTCGTTGATCAAGCTTTGGCTACAGGTTATAGATCTTGTTTCTGACAAAGTTGGAGCCTGAAATCTACGCAGTGCTTCCAAATTCGAAAAAAAAACCTTAGACATCAGGCAATTTCTTGGATGTGCCAAATCATGCAAACTTAGAATGGAAGAACACGTTCTTAATTGTCTCATCATGATGAAAAAAGACAAACTTTATACTCTTATGCCAATTGCATTTTACAAGGTACCACATGTTCAATTTATTTACTTTACATTTTCGAGATTTTCTTATTATTTTCAACTGACACATCTGTATGGACAAGTGCTCTATATACATGGAATCAACTGATAATTTACCGTTCCCATGTAGATTTTAACGTATCTGTTGGACCAATGCCATATATCCTAATAGAGCATTTTATGCCGCAAGTCCGAGACCAATTAAATCTCGTCTAAACGTCACATTTGTGGAGATGTCTTCAAGACTGTAGTAATTTGTGTAGGTGGCGCAGACTGCGGAAGGCCACCTATGGTAGACCGACCATGATCTGTGCGCCGTTGGGGATGCTTGGGTCAAATCTTGGCCCTCGGGTCTGATCTAGAGTGTGCGTGCCCCGTTCCTCATGCTTTTTCATCGAGATATCTCGGTGGCTGCATCGCCAGTGGCATAATTGTAGCGCCCCGACCCCAGAACTATACAATGAAGCTTTGTGCAACCGGTCATGCTACACAATCGAATGTTACTGGGGTTACCAATCCCAGGCCAAAACCTTTGGCAGGCGTGCTCGGAATGGATCATTGGCAACGCAACACTTCGATCATGCCATAAGCTCAGACATAGCTATCATGTATAGTAGAGAGATCAAGACTGCGGAACAACTGGCACATCACAGACTCTACGACACAAAGAGGTCATATAGCAACTCATATATGAGAAAGATACAAATTACACACAAAAGGGGTCACCGACCCATCAGTACATCATGCGGAAGCGAAGTAGTTGTCTAGTACAACAAGATCCAAATATATGGCCTAAGAGGCCTACACATAAACATAACCTAGCCAGCTTGTTCCGATGTCCCAAGCTATCACCTGGGAACCCCGAACTACTCATCGATGTCCAAGAAGAAACCACCTAGCTGCTCAGTGTCGTCCTGCTCTGAAACAAATTATAAAAGCAGCAAAGAGAGACTGAGTACGACGTACTCGCAAGTTTAGTAGGGCGATATAGGCCCAATGATGACGGAGGCTCTAAAGCTGTAATGTAGCTATTTTGGCATAAAGCTAGTTTTCATTTAAAAATGATAGAAAAGACCCAATGGCTTCGACTACTCAGAAGATTTTCATAAAAGGGATAAGATAAAACTTTCATCTTCGGTTCTCATCGAACCAACTTGTAGCCATCTCTCATCACTCATCACCACCAAGGCACCCCCTCGAATCACCCTCGAGGATGAACCTTTTATCACACGTTGATTATGCAACCTCTAGCTGCCAAATTAATTAAAATGTTCAGATTCTCTATGATCTTATTGTCTATTCCCAAGTCGTCCATAACCGCGGACACGGCTTTTCGAAAAGATTTAACCCTGCAGGGGTGTACTAATTTACCCATTGGTACCGTCCGGCTCACCTAATTGGCCCTCTTCCGGGGAAGGCCGGCGAGTGGGCGCGGTTAAACCTTTACCTCGCATGAGACTATCCAAGAGTCATCTGTGGCGACAAGACAAGTTTACCCAGCCTATTTCAGCCCCTGCCCCCATCGCCACGTCCTAAACACCACCATCCTCATCGTTTCTTTTTCCGCTCACACACCCACGCGCAAATGGAAATAGCAAACTAGAGGACCCTTGGATACGCCCGCACAAGTTATTCAGTTAGTAAGGAGCCCATACTCCCACCAATGGAAGCATGCTCGTCTTGGTTCAAGAGGTAAAGAACTCGCACCTAGGGGCTAGAATGAGACAAAACACCATCCCCGATGGCAACTCATCCAACACTTCTTAGCATTTTAATTAAGCATCACAAGTAACCACCATGTCCGAAATCATTCCATCAACATCATAATTATGGAATTTAATCAACGGACATAAATAGCACCTGACTAAGCATGGCTAAGCATATATCAACAACCAAATATATCTTTGTCTCAGGCCAACACATCAAACCTAGGGTTCATAGGTAAGAAAAACATGAATTGGTTCGGGGGAAAAACATGCATTCATAGGATACTCTAATATTGACCAAGATTGACATAGAATCGAATGCAATATTATGGTGGATAAAATAAGTATATAAAACAAATAGGATGCTAGATGCCAAGAAGGTTAGGTTATCTCTTGCGTTGCTGCCGGGGCGTGTAGTACGGCTCGTCGGGGTAGGTAGGGTTAACCTCGACTCCGGAATCTATCGATACCCAAAATAATAACAGAAGAACAAATAAATAACATGAAGACAAGGTGCAATGCACAATCATGATGACATGTCAAGTTTATGCAAAGATATCATCATATGATTTATCTAACAATATTAAATGGAGTGCCAAATAATTAGTGCAATTATTTGGAACCAACCCTATATTTAACTTAACGTCCACATTGCTTATAAATTATTACATTACTAAGAAGTGGATCAAATATGCATGAACATGACATGATTAGGTAGATATTGTTCTTCCGATCATTTTGGTACCTCATTTGTGAATTTCCAAATATTGAAGAATAAATAGTGAATTAAATAATTATATGAATTTAATTCTTTTAATCAATTAAAGAATAACATCAAAGGAAAATTTGTGATGATGACATGATATTAGCATGGTTTGATAGCATTTGACATGTTGATCACATTGATATTTGACAAGTTATGATTTTCCCAAATTAGGTATTATTTATACCATTTTAGGAATTCTTAACTAAATAGCAAGAATATAAATTCTAAATACCATTACAATCATTCTAACATGTAGAGTTTGTTTTTCTGAACAATTTGATATTTTATTTGTCAAATTTGGAGCATTATTTAAAAAGATATCAATTATTTTATTTTGTTTTTATTTCCTAAAAAGGAAAAACATAGCCAGACAGGCCGGCCTTCAGCCGGCCAGGCCGGGCCTCAGGCCGTAGGCTCCCGAAGGGTCCGGCCTTTGGCCGGCCCAGGCTGGCAGACGGGCCGGGCAGGCGCCCGAGGCAACCGGCCTCTGGCCGGCCCAGACAGGTGCCAGGTCGGGCGAGCAGGGCTCTCTTGGCCGGTCAAATGCCACGACCGGCACGTGCCACAGCGGTGACCGCCGGTGGGACGCACGGCAGCAGCAACTACGGAAGGGGGAGGGGGAAGCGGGAGGTTGCCCGAACAGAGGGGGAGCTCACCCTCGCGGCGGGCGAGTGCTCGACGGCGGTGGGGTGGACGGAGTCGACGGGATCGAGGTCGGCGGAGCGATGGCCATGGTCGAGGTAGCCGAGGACGGAGGCGCCGAGGACGGAGGTGCCGAATCCGGGCTCCCCGGCCCGATTCCTTGGACGAGGAGGAGCGGCACGGCAAGCCACAGCTTTTTATCGGCTTCGAACGGCGCGGTGCCGCTCCAGGCGCCGGCAAACGACGGCGGGGCGGCGTCGGTCGGCGAAGCAGAGGCTTGCGAGCGATGAAGGAAATGGGGAGGGGCAAGGGAGGGTGAGGGAAGAGAGAGAGAGAGAGAGCGGCAGGGGCACGATGCCCTCCTTGTCCACGCGCGGCACAGGAAGGGGGGGGGGGCGGCGTCATGGGCACTGCGTCGAGCGGCAGGACGGCATGGGCGGCAAAGTGCCGAGCACTGTGGCGACAGGGAAGATGCAGTCTTCCGAAAACCCCCTGGCCCATTTTTTCTTTTCTGATTTTATTCAATTTGAAAACCGCAACCTTTGCCAATTTATTTGAGGCATCAAAACATGTGCAGAAAATATGAAAATATTTGGCTAGGCTCCCCTTAGAAGGTAGAGACTCCACAAAAATTGGGGTGGCAAAATAAAAAGTTTTGCATCACATTTGTTCATAGGGTTTGATTAAGGTCATTTTTGACAATTTCCAAAATGTATTTATTTGGAGCACTTAAGCATTTCCAAAAGTAATGAAATTATTCGTGGAGGCTCCCAATATATTTAGGAAACTCCCCATGATTTTATTTTGAATTTTTGGAAAGTTTAACGTGGTTTCAAAAATAGAATTTGAGTTGATCCAATTTGAATTCTCAATTTTATTTCCTTGCTTGTTAATAATTTGCCTTTACCAAATAATTATAATTGGATGATTGAAACTTCCTGAACAATTTGGAAGTTCAAATTTAATTTGATTTTGCCATCTTGGGCAATGCATTTAGTTTGGGGGTCTTTGGGAAGGGTTTTGCTTCCTTTGTTTTAATTTCCAAGTATTGCTTTATTTAAACTTAGCAATTTAAATGGATGCCATGATGCAATGTTGCAAAGCAAAAAGCGAAAATTTGGCCCATATTTTAGGGTACCAAACTGGGGCTGTTACAATTCTACCCCCCTTACAGGAATCTCGTCCCGAGATTCTAGACTAGAAGTAGGGAGGAGGGACACCTGGCTACATGTATCTTTTTGTTCCCACGATGATCTTCCTCGGTGCAGAGATTGGGCTAACCAACATGACATGCCAATATGGCGGAAAGGGCAGAAGGTAGCTTAAGGTGACAGACAAAAGGAACTTTGCCCAAAACCATAAGCCATTGGGGAAAACTAGGAACGACTTGACCAAACAAAGGTCGAGCCGAGGATAGGACAACTGATCACTTTGTTCAGGATAATGGTCCAAGACCAAGACATCACTTCAAACCACCCCGATGTGTAGACCGTAGAGATTTGAAACACCGAGAGGAGAAAAGATATCTTCTGGACTACATGATTTCGACATACAAGACGCTTCCCCAAGGTTAAAAGCTCGGACCCTAAAGTGACTAATGAATTCACACACGGCCCGTGTGGTCGGTGATAATCCCCAAGAGCAAGGAATCACTATAGCACAATTCGATAAGTATTTGAGTGTCGAACCCACGAGGAGCTGAAGGTAAACTATCTATTCTCTAAAGCCCTATAACCCTCTTATATGGCCTTTTATGCAAAGCAATAAATTTGAGTAAGAAAGGAACTAACTAATGGAACCAAGTGATGTGGAGTAGGTTTATCTAGCAACAAGTTTCTAAGAGCAAGCTTTCTAATGCAAGTTTCTTAAAGAAGTTTTATCAAGGTAACAAGTAGCAAGAATCTCAAGTAGCAAATATCTCAAGGGAGCGAATGTTCTGGCAATTGTTATTTCATTCGTGTGGTTGTCACAATTAGTGAAGCACATGTTTTAGTCTTAATTGTTTCTTCTAGGGGGGAGCCATAAATAGTTGTAGCCAAGTAAATGAGCAAATTACACAACTCTTATGATGGATCTCATGGCCAATTAAATGTGCAGCACAAGAATTATTAAGACATAATTGTCCCACCATAGCCTTAAGTTCTAGGGTCTCCCATATATCCCCCAATAGAGTAACTTCATGATTCGATCTCGGGTTTACTTGTCCTCCCAAGTCCTCCTCACTCCATTACCTTACCGGTGATCACCTTACATGCATTCCCCAACATATGCGTGCACTCATACATTGTACATCAAGAAAATCATAAAAGATAACAAAACTTGTATGCAACCAATCAACGAACTATTTCACTAATGCCATGAACAAATCACTTCTCAAACATAGATGGAGAGACACAATAGATCACGGGAAAAGTATATTGCATCATACATCATGTTTGCCAAGAGTTTACAGTGGAGAGATGGAGATGATCTTGCTGTAGATGTTGATGATGATCACGCCGAAGGGTGGTGGAGCCCTCCGGAGGTGGATTCCGGCGGCGTTTCCCCCCTCCGATCTTCTCCGACGGTAGCCTTCTGTCTCTCTGTTTCTGGTTTTGTGTTTCTCCGCCTCCTCCTCCTGGAAAACATCGGGGGACTATTTTTATAGTCGTTTTTAGGTCACGAGGAAGCTTCGGGAAGAAGGATCGACGCAAACGGGGCCACGAGGGCCAAAAGAGGTGGGCCCACACGGCCAGGTACAGGGGCCGCGTGGGGCACCCTCTTTTGCCCCTCCGGCCTCCGTTTGCTTGCTTCCTTCGCTCCTAGGTCTTCCTCCTTCCAAAATAATGATCCCCGTAAATTTGCAGCTCATTATGACGTCATTAAGGCCCTAAAATAAATAAGGAAAGAAATAGGGGTTTTCTGCTTACGCAGGATTAATTCCATAAAAAGGGGAAATCATTATTAATTACCAAAAATCATTAAATAACAGTAATATACCCCTTATATGATGCAAATATGAATGGAATATAAGTATTATAGTGCAAAGTTCATGTATACATTTTATATGCATCAGTCGGTAAAACTTTGGGTTCCCCTAGGAGGGATAGATATTGCATTGATCCACATTTAGATAGAGAGGTAAAACCTCATAACGATCTATTGCCACTAGATAGATGGAATGGGAGGATTGACCGAGGGACATTTAGTAACTCCGTTGTAAGATTCTCCTTGAGGTTCTAGATATCACGCTCCGGCTTCGGAATAGCCTTCAATCGATCATCAAGCGAAGGTCGTACTTGAAGATAGAGGAAAGACCATAGGGGAAACTCTTAGATTAATGTACACATGATCCTCATGGTCAGGGGTTGATGTTAAAGATTTAGGAGATTTTGTCAGCGGACCTTCCGGGGAGGTGCTTGAACCACAACACTGAAATTGTCGGGGTCACAAAGGGCCTAGGTCGTGCTCTTGATAAACTCCAAGCATCATTTCTACTTGAGATTCAGGTTTGGTTAGGCGTGCGGATAATTCAGACTTGACATGTCTGAGGAAGGAGTTTGCTAAAGTTAACCGATAGATAGGGTAACTAGATTCCCAAGCTCTGAGCTACAATGTCAAGCTCCAGAACACGACCGAGATTGGGAAAACCATGGGGTCACGGCTACGAAGAGAAAGAAATTTGAACCGGCATGAACTTCAAGCAAGGAAGCGCAACTGAGTCCTATTTGGCAAACACCAGTAAGATGATGAGATTTGACAACTCTTTTCTTATCGAGAACAAACCGGCCAGTGGCATACATGACGTATTTAGAGAACTGGAGCTAACAACCTACCATCTCATCAACAATCTGCACATGCATGACCAACTTGTGATTATTTCCGGGGAGGACGAGCGAACGTCACTCGGGCCCCTGACGACATATGTCACCGGTTCCGGGAGGAAACTTACTTTCAAGGAAAAAGATGTGGTCTTCGGAGTTTCGACACGAATCTAACTCGTTGACCGAAGGTGTGCACCTGAACGAAATGGACTTGGAAACTCAGACAACTTAGCTCGATGATGTGATTACCAATCATGCTAGGAGTGCCACCAAAGCCTTTGGATTTCAAAACAATAACAATTGCCAAGAATATCCGAATTACCACAACGATATTCATCCTCAACAATCTTGAGCCCGGGTAGCTCAGAGGTAGACGTATAAGGAAGGGTATGAGCATCACTTCATCAAGTACATAATGAGACTAGGCACGACCTCTTGATATAAAAGAGTGTGACACTCCATGGTGGAACGGAACAAAAGCTAGACAAGCTCTTATTCTGCGAATTACAAAACTTTGACCTGACCGAGAAATGGACAAGGTACCGGAGTTTGTTTCTCCTGATATCCCGAAGTGGAATTGCCTGGACAAACCACAAGAATATATGCATCAGAACACCCCAATGCATGATAAACTTGACTGTCAACTTGCAGACAGAGGGTCGGACATAGGTTAGGAGTAAGAAACGGACTAACAACAATACCAAGATATTTTCAGAAGCCCTTGGTAGCACTCTTCCGACAACTAGTGCGAAAAGGTTCAAGAACGGGTGTTAGTAGAGGAATCACAAATATTGCTGGAAAAACTCGCTAAGAGCAATCCCATCGTGATTTCAGATGGCTCCTGACAGAGAGTCTAGCTAAAGCTAGTGATAGAGAAGAGCATTGCTGAGCAAGTCAATTACGGCTGCGTCCTCGAGCTTGAAGACTAACTCCCAATTTTTCAACCTGATGTAGGGTTCGAATTAACATCAGGGTTCAACGGAAAAAATCTTGGGTTAAAGATCAGCTTCATGCACCGGGACTCACAATAGCATAATGCTCACAACCCTCATGAATCATTACACCAGAGCTCTATCACAATCCGGGACCTTCGGTTCAAGATCTTGGCTACAGCCAAAGAATGTCTTGACGATCCGCAATAGGTCCTCTCTTCAGCTTTAGAATTGGCAGACGAGCAGAGCGAACCAATAAACTAAAGGTAGTAGCCAACCCCGTGATCCTAAGATTTGAATTTTGCTAACGAGAAGAAGCACCATTAAATCAAATAGAGGTAAGATAACTCAGAGTAGAGCGAGTTGGGTGAGGAGTAAAAAGAATCCTAAGAGGGTTTTCACAACTCATTTTTAGGTTAAAAATAATTTTCAGGAACACTAGACTCGACATCGACCAATAGAACGGGTTTCCTACAGGCAGCCCTGCTCTGATACCAACTTGTAGCACCCCGACCCAGAACTATACAATGAAGCTTTGTGCAACCGGTCATGCTACACAATCGAAGGTTACTGGGGTTACCAATCCCAGGCCAAAACCTTTGGCAGGCGTGCTCAGAATGGATCATCGGCAACGCAACTCTTCGATCATGCCATAAGCTCAGACATAGCTATCATGTATAGTAGCGAGATCAAGACTGCAGAACAACTGGCACATCACAGACTCTATGACACAAAGAGGTCATCTAGCAACTCATATATGAGAAAGATACAGATTACACACAAAAGGGTCACCGACCCATCAGTACATCATGCGGAAGCGAAGTAGTTGTCTAGTACAACAAGATCCAAATATATGGCCTAAGAGGCCTACACATAAACATATCCCAGCCAGCTTGTTCCGACGTCCCAAGCTGCCACCTTGGAACCCCGAACTACTCGTCGATGTCCAAGAAGAAACCACCTAGCTGCTCGGTGTCGTCCTCCTCTGAAACAAATTATAAAAGTAGCAAAGAGAGACTGAGTACGACGTACTCGCAAGTTTAGTAGGGCGATATAGGCCCAATGATGACGGAGGCTCTAAAGCTGTATAGTAGCTATTTTGCATAAAGCTAGTTTTCATTTACAAAGATAGAAAAGAGCCATGGCATCGACTACTCAGAAGATTTTCATAAAAGTGGTAAGATATAACTTTCATCTTCGATTCTCATCGAACCAACTTGTAGCCCATCTCTCATCACTCAACACCACCAAGGCACCCCCTCGAATCACCCTCGAGGAAATGAACCTTTTATCACACGTTGATTATGCAACCTCTAGCTGCCAAATTAATTAAAATGTTCAGGTTCTCTATGATCTTATCGTCTATTCCCAAGTCGTCCATAACCGCGGACACGGCTTTTCGAAAAGATTTTAACCCTGCAGGGGTGTACTAATTTACCCATTGGTCACCGTCCGGCTCACCTAATGGCCCTCTTCCGGGGAAGGCCGGCGAGTGGGCGCGGTTAAACCTTTACTTCGCATGAGACTATCCAAGAGTCATCTGTGGCGACAGGACAAGTTTACCCAGCCTATTTCAGCCCCTGCCCCCATCGCCACGTCCTAAAACACCACCATCCTCATCGTTTCTTTTCCGCTCACACACCCACGCGCAAATGGAAATAACAAACTAGAGGACCCTCGGATACGCCCCGCACAAGTTATTCAGTTAGTAAGGATCCCATACTCCCACCAATGGAAGCACGCTCGTCTGGTTCAAGAGGTAAAGAACTCGCACCTAGGGGCAAGAAAGAGATAAAACACCATCCCCGATGGCAACTCATCAAGCCTTCTCAGCAATTTAATAAGCATCACAAGTAACCACCATGTCCGAAATCATTCCATCAACATCATAATTATGGAATTAATCAACGGACGTAAATAGCATCCGACTAAGCATGGCTAAGCATAGCTAAGCATATATCAACAACCAAATATATCTTTGTCTCAGGCCAACACATCAAACCTAGGTTCATAGGTAAGGAAAACATGAAATGGTTGGGGGAAAAAAACATGCATTCATAGGATACTCTAATATTGACCAAGATTGACATAGAATTGAATGAAATATTATGGTTGATAAAATAAGTTTATAAAAACAAATAGATTCTAGATGCCAAGAAGGTTAGGTTATCTCCTTGCCTTGCTGCCGGGGCGTGTAGAACGGCTCATCGGGGTAGGTAGGGTTAACCTCGACTCCGGAATCTATCGATACCCAAATAATAACATAAGAAACAAATAAATAACACGAAGACAAGGTGCAATGCATATATCATGATGACATGTCAAGTTTATGCAAAAGATATCATCATATGATTTATCTAACAATATTAAATGGAGTGCCAAATGATTAGTGCAATTATTTGGAACCAACCCCATATTTAACCTTAATGTCCACATTGCTTATAAATTACTACATTATTAAGAAGTGGATCAAATATGCATGAACATGACATGATTTGGTAGATATTGTTCTTCCGATCATTTTGGTGCCTCATTGTGAATTTCCAAATATCGAAAAATAAATAGTGAATTAAATAATTATTTGAATTTAATTCTTTTAATCAATTAAAGAATAACATCAAAGGAAATTTTGTGATCCTGACATGATATTAGCATGGTTTGATAGCATTTGACATGTTGATCACTTGATATTTTATTCATAATTTTTGGTTAAATATTTAACAAGTTATGATTTTTCCCAAATTAGGTAATTATTTATACCATTTTAGGAATTCTTAACTAAATAGCAAGAATATAAATTCTAAAGACCATTACAATCATTCTAACATGTAGAGTTTGTTTTTTCTGAACAATTTGATATTGATGTGTCAAATTTGGAGCATTATTTAAAAAAGATAATCAATTATTTTAAGTTTGTTTTTATTTCCTAAAAAGGAAAAACATAGCCAGACAGGCCGGCCTTCAGCCGGCCAGGCCGGGCAGGCTCCCGAAGGGTCCGGCCTTTGGAAGGCCCAGGCTGGCAAACGGGCCGGGCAGGCGCCCGAGGCAACCGGCCTCCGGCCGGCCCAGACAGGTGCCAGGCCGGCTGAGCAGGGCTCTCTTGGTCGGTCAAATGACGGAGAATGACGGAGGAAGCCAGCCGCTGAGTCGCCTGCTCAGTGCTATAGAGGACCAGCCTCATTGGTGCGCCGCATGCGTCATCGCTACAAACAGCGGAATCTTGGCGACGAAGATAGGACATCGGCGGGGCAACGCCCCGCACCTCGACGGCGAGTGAGCCGTGCAAACCAGCCGAAGGCCGCTTCCCAGCTCGCATCAGATCCACAGCCAGGACAGCAGAGGAGGGCGAGCCGACCACACCAGCACCTTCCTTCCTCCAGGAACCAAATCCGAGCAGATCCCCCAACTCCACCATCTCTCTTCCCCTACCACCTCGGCAGCAGCAGCAGCAAGAGAACAGAGGAGAAAGACGACACCCACCGCCGACTTGGTGGAGAGCCACAACGAGCTTATTCTGGCCGCTTCCCTCAGCTTCGCCGCCGGCCGCCATCCACCATGGACAGCTGAGCAACAAGGAGGGATTCTCCAACCACCGCTCGGAGAGCAGGAGAACACAGCGGCGACGGCATGATGCCAGACACACACGGCATAACGCCAGACGCCACAAGGGCAGCAACCTAATCTACACTACCCTAAGCTAACTGTACACGGGAAGGGTCCCTCACCCAATCTCACCGCCGGCACCAGCCGGAGAGGAGATGGGAGGGGCCAGACAGCCCGGATCTGGGAGAGAGCCGGTGGAGAGCACTGGAGAGGAAGGGGAAGGGGAAGGGAAAGGGAGCGTGTCTAATCCTTCTGCCATCCATGTTTTTTTTTGAAACTAAAGCTTATATTCATGCATAAAAGGAAACATTACATGATCGAATACAAGCACTGAAGAAATAGAGAGGAAACAGGAGGAAGAACAGCTGCATCAAACCATCTACAACCACGAGGGCACGAAACACGCCGGACCTCCACCGTCGAAGACGCCGCAGGAACCGGCCGCCGGCACCCCACTCCACGGGGACGGAAGAACTCCTAGCACGAAGGCGTTGACGGGCCGCAGGAGCCACCAGCTCCGACGAGCTGGATTTAAAGCCGAAGAAGAACCATCGACTGGGGAACACCCCCAAGCTCCATCCTCCCCAGATCCGGGGCCTGTGCCACCCCGCCTCACCGGAGACGGCCGGATCTTCCACCATCACTCCAACAACACCCGCAGCAGCAACCTCCAAGCCTCCCTGCAGATCTCCAGTCCACCATCCGCGAGCCACCCACCGACACCGGAGAAAGTGCCGGCAGGGCAAAGCAGCAGCCAGCCGCCGCCGTCGAAGACGACGACGGGATCGAGGGGAAGCTGCAGCCCAGCAAAACGACGACGGTGGCCACCCCACGTCAGCCACGCCGCCCAAGATCCACCCAAACCCAACCCTATCTACACCACCGGAGCGCAGATCCGGGGATTTCCCATCCTCCCGCCGCCGGAGCGGCCGACGGGGTGGGAAATCCCACGGATACGCCGGCGGACGCTGGTCGGCCTGAAGTCGCCCTCGAGTCGCCTCTGGAAACAGTAGAGAGAGAGAGGAGGGGGGGAGGGTTCCAGAAATACGTGAGTGGACTTCTCTTCTGCCATCCATGTTTGTGAAGTCAAGTTGCACCGTTGTTTTCTTGACCATCAATTAGGCCATTGAACCCTACTATGACTAGTCTGCTGCGGTCCTTGATCAACCTTTGGCTACATGTTATAGATATTTTTTCTGACTAAGTTGGAGCCTGAAAACTACGCAGTACTTCCAAGTTCGAAAAAAAAAACCTATACATCATGCAATTTCTTGGATGTGCCAAATCATGCAAACTTAGAATGGAAGAACACGTTCTTAATTGTCTCGCCATGATGCCAAAAGACAAACTTTATACTCTTATACCAATTGCATTTTACAAGGTACCACGCGTTTTATTTATTTACTTTTACATTTTCGAGATTTTCTTATTATTTTCAACTGACACATCTGTATGGACAAGTGCTCTATATACATGGAATCAACTGATAATTTACCGTTCCCATGTAGATTTTAACGTATCTGTTGGACCAATGCCATATATCCTAATAGAGTTTTATGCCACAAGTCCAAGAACAATTAAATCTCGTCTAAACGTCACATTTGTTGAAATGTCTTCAAGACTGTAGTAATTTGTGTAGGTGGCACAGACTATGGAAGGCCACCTATGGTAGACCGACCATGATCTGTGCGCCGTTGGGGATGCTTGGGTCAAATCTTGGCCCTCGGGTCTGATCTAGAGTGTGCGTGCCCCGTTCCTCATGCTTTTTCATCGAGATATCTCGGTGGCTGCATCGCCAGTGGCATAATTGTAGCGCCCCGACCCCAGAACTATACAATGAAGCTTTGTGCAACCGGTCATGCTACACAATCGAATGTTACTGGGGTTACCAATCCCAGGCCAAAACCTTTGGCAGGCGTGCTCGGAATGGATCATTGGCAACGCACACTTCGATCATGCCATAAGCTCAGACATAGCTATCATGTATAGTAGAGAGATCAAGACTGCGGAACAACTGGCACATCACAGACTCTACGACACAAAGAGGTCATATAGCAACTCATATATGAGAAAGATACAAATTACACACAAAAGGGGTCACCGACCCATCAGTACATCATGCGGAAGCGAAGTAGTTGTCTAGTACAACAAGATCCAAATATATGGCCTAAGAGGCCTACACATAAACATAACCTAGCCAGCTTGTTCCGATGTCCCAAGCTATCACCTGGGAACCCCGAACTACTCATCGATGTCCAAGAAGAAACCACCTAGCTGCTCAGTGTCGTCCTGCTCTGAAACAAATTATAAAAGCAGCAAAGAGAGACTGAGTACGACGTACTCGCAAGTTTAGTAGGGCGATATAGGCCCAATGATGACGGAGGCTCTAAAGCTGTATAGTAGCTATTTTTGCATAAAGCTAGTTTTCATTTACAAGATAGAAAAGACCCATGGCATCGACTACTCAGAAGATTTTCATAAAAGGGATAAGATAAAACTTTCATCTTCGGTTCTCATCGAACCAACTTGTAGCCATCTCTCATCACTCCACCACCAAGGCACCCCCTCGAATCACCCTCGAGGATGAACCTTTTATCACACGTTGATTATGCAACCTCTAGCTGCCAAATTAATTAAAATGTTCAGATTCTCTATGATCTTATCATCTATTCCCAAGTCGTCCATAACCGCGGACACGGCTTTTCGAAAAGATTTAACCCTGCAGGGGTGTACTAATTTACCCATTGGTACCGTCCGGCTCACCTAATTGGCCCTCTTCCGGGGAAGGCCGGCGAGTGGGCGCGGTTAAACCTTTACCTCGCATGAGACTATCCAAGAGTCATCTGTGGCGACAAGACAAGTTTACCCAGCCTATTTCAGCCCCCTGCCCCATCGCCACGTCCTAAACACCACACATCTCATCGTTTCTTTTCCGCTCACACACCCACGCGCAAATAGAAATAGCAAACTAGAGGACCCTTGGATACGCCCGCACAAGTTATTCAGTTAGTAAGGAGCCCATACTCCCACCAATGGAAGCATGCTCGTCTTGGTTCAAGAGGTAAAGAACTCGCACCTAGGGCTAGAATGAGACAAACACCATCCCCGATGGCAACTCATCCAACACTTCTTAGCATTTTAATTAAGCATCACAAGTAACCACCATGTCCGAAATCATTCCATCAACATCATAATTATGGAATTTAATCAACGGACATAATAGCACCTGACTAAGCTGGCTAAGCATATATCAACAACCAAATATATCTTTGTCTCAGGCCAACACTCAAACCTAGGGTTCATAGGTAAGAAAACATGAATTGGTTCGGGGGAAAAACATGCATTCATAGGATACTCTATATTGACCAAGATTGACATAGAATCGAATGCAATATTATGGTGGATAAAATAAGTATATAAAACAAATAGGATGCTAGATGCCAAGAAGGTTAGGTTATCTCTTGCGTTGCTGCCGGGGCGTGTAGAACGGCTCGTCAGGGTAGGTAGGGTTAACCTCGACTCCGGAATCTATCGATACCCAAATAATAACAGAAGAACAAATAAATAACATGAAGACAAGGTGCAATGCACAATCATGATGACATGTCAAGTTTATGCAAAGATATCATCATATGATTTATCTAACAATATTAAATGGAGTGCCAAATAATTAGTGCAATTATTGGAACCAACCCTATATTTAACTTAACGTCCACATTGCTTATAAATTATTACATTACTAAGAAGTGGATCAAATATGCATGAACATGACATGATTAGGTAGATATTGTTCTTCCGATCATTTTGGTACCTCATTTGTGAATTTCCAAATATTGAAGAATAAATAGTGAATTAAATAATTATATGAATTTAATTCTTTTAATCAATTAAAGAATAACATCAAAGGAAAATTTGTGATGATGACATGATATTAGCATGGTTTGATAGCATTTGACATGTTGATCACATTGATATTTGACAAGTTATGATTTTCCCAAATTAGGTATTATTTATACCATTTTAGGAATTCTTAACTAAATAGCAAGAATATAAATTCTAAATACCATTACAATCATTCTAACATGTAGAGTTTGTTTTTCTGAACAATTTGATATTTTATTTGTCAAATTTGGAGCATTATTTAAAAAGATATCAATTATTTTATTTTTGTTTTTATTTCCTAAAAAGGAAAAAACATAGCCAGACAGGCCGGCCTTCAGCCGGCCAGGCCGGGCCTCAGGGCCGGGCAGGCTCCCGAAGGGTCCGACCTTTGGCCGGCCCAGGCTGGCAGACGGGCCGGGCAGGCGCCCGAGGCAACCGGCCTCCGGCCGGGCCAGACAGGTGCCAGGCAGGGCGAGCAGGGCTCTCTTGGCCGGTCAAATGCCGCGACCGGCGCGTGCCACGGCGGTGACCGCCGGTGGGACGCACGGCAGCAGCAACTACGGAAGGGGGAGGGGGAAGCGGGAGGTTGCCCGAACAGAGGGGGAGCTCACCCTCGCGGCGGGGAAGTGCTTGACGGCGGCGGGGTGGACGGAGTCGTCGGGATCGAGGTCGGCGGAGCGATGGCCATGGTCGAGGTAGCCGAGGACGGAGGCGCCGAGGACGGAGGTGCCGAATCCGGGCTCCCCGGCCCGGATTCCTTGGACGAGGAGGAGCGGCACGGCAAGCCACAGCTTTTTATCGGCTTCGACGGCGCGGTGCCGCTCCAGGCGCCGGCAACGACGGCGGGGCGGCGTCGGTCGGCGAAGCAGAGGCTTGCGAGCGATGAGGAAATGGGGAGGGGCAAGGGAGGGTGAGGGAAGAGAGAGAGAGAGAGAGCGGCAGGGGCACGATGCCCTCCTTGTCCACGCGCGGCACAGGAAGGGGGGGGGGCGGCGTCATGGGCACTGCGTCGAGCGGCAGGACGGCATGGGCGGCAAAGTGCCGAGCACTGTGGCGACAGGGAAGATGCAGTCTTCCGAAAAACCCCTGGCCCATTTTTTCTTTTCTGATTTTATTCAATTTGAAAACCGCAACCTTTGCCAATTTATTTGAGGCATCAAAACATGTGCAGAAATATGAAATATTTGGCTAGGCTCCCCTTAGAAGGTAGAGACTCCACAAAAATTGGGGTGGCAAAATAAAAAGTTTTGCATCACATTTGTTCATAGGGTTTGATTAAGGTCATTTTTGACAATTTCCAAAATGTATTTATTTGGAGCACTTAAGCATTTCCAAAAGTAATGAAATTATTCGTGGAGGCTCCCAATATATTTAGGAAACTCCCCATGATTTTATTTTGAATTTTTGGAAAGTTTAACGTGGTTTCAAAACTAGAATTTGAGTTGATCCAATTTGAATTCTCAATTTTATTTCCTTGCTTGTTAATAATTTGCCTTTACCAAATAATTATAATTGGATGATTGAAACTTCCTGAACAATTTGGAAGTTCAAATTTAATTTGATTTTGCCATCTTGGGCAATGCATTTAGTTTGGGGGTCTTTGGGAAGGGTTTTGCTTCCTTTGTTTTAATTCCAAGTATTGCTTTATTTAAACTTAGCAATTTAAATGGATGCCATGATGCAATGTTGCAAAGCAAAAAGCGAAAATTTGGCCCATATTTTAGGGTACCAAACTGGGGCTGTTACAATTCTACCCCCCTTACAGGAATCTCGTCCCGAGATTCGACTAGAAGTAGGGAGGAGGGACACCTGGCTACATGTATCTTTTTGTTCCCACGATGATCTTCCTCGGTGCAGAGATTGGGCTAACCAACATGACATGCCAATATGGCGGAAAGGGCAGAAGGTAGCTTAAGGTGACAGACAATAAGGAACTTTGCCCAAAACCATAAGCCATTGGGGAAAACTAGGAACGACTTGACCAAACAAAGGTCGAGCCGAGGATAGGGACAATTGATCACTTTGTTCAGGATAATGGTCCAAGACCAAGACATCACTTCAAACCACCCCGATGTGTAGACCGTAGAGATTTGAAACACCGAGAGGAGAAAAGATATCTTCTGGACTACATGATTTCGACATACAAGACGCTTCCCCCAAGGTTAAAAGCTCGGACCCTAAAGTGACTAATGAATTCACACACGGCCCCGTGTGGTCGGTGATAATCCCCAAGAGCAAGGAATCACTATAGCACAATTCGATAAGTATTTGAGTGTCGAACCCACGAGGAGCTGAAGGTAAACTATCTATTCTCTAAAGCCCTATAACCCTCTTATATGGCCTTTTATGCAAAGCAATAAATTCGAGTAAGAAAGGAACTAACTAATGGAACCAAGTGATGTGGAGTAGGTTTATCTAGCAACAAGTTTCTAAGAGCAAGCTTTCTAATGCAAGTTTCTTAAAGAAGTTTTATCAAGGTAACAAGTAGCAAGAATCTCAAGTAGCAAATATCTCAAGGGAGCGAATGTTCTGGCAATTGTTATTCATTCGTGTGGTTGTCACAATTAGTGAAGCACATGTTTTAGTCTTAATTGTTTCTTCTAGGGGGGAGCCATAAATAGTTGTAGCCAAGTAAATGAGCAAATTACACAACTCTTATGATGGATCTCATGGCCAATTAAATGTGCAGCACAAGAATTATTAGACATAATTGTCCCACCATAGCCTTAAGTTCTAGGGTCTCCCATATATCCCCCCAATAGAGTAACTTCATGATTCGATCTCGGGTTTACTTGTCCTCCCAAGTCCTCCTCACTCCATTACCTTACCGGTGATCACCTTACATGCATTCCCCAACATATGCGTGCACTCATACATTGTACATCAAGAAAATCATAAAAGATAACAAAACTTGTATGCAACCAATCAACGAACTATTTCACTAATGCCATGAACAAATCACTTCTCAAACATAGATGGAGAGACACAATAGATCACGGGAAAAGTATATTGCATCATACATCATGTTTGCCAAGAGTTTACAGTGGAGAGATGGAGATGATCTTGCTGTAGATGTTGATGATGATCACGCCGGAGGGTGGTGGAGCCCTCCGGAGGTGGATTCCGGCAGCATTTCTCCCCTCCGATCTTCTCCGGCGGCAGCCTTCTGTCTCTCTGTTTCTGGTTTTGTGTTTCTCCACCGCCTCCTCCTGGAAAACGTCGGGGGACTATTTTTATAGTCGTTTTTAGGTCACGAGGAAGCTTCGGGAAGAAGGATCGATGCAAACGGGGCCACGAGGGCCAAAAGAGGTGGGCCCACACGGCCAGGTACAGGGGCCGCGTGGGGCACCCTCTTTTGCCCCTCCGGCCTCCGTTTGCTTGCTTCCTTCGCTCCTAGGCCTTCCTCCTTCCAAAATAATGATCCCCGTAAATTGCAGCTCATTATGACGTCATTAAGGCCCTGAAATAAATAAGGAAAGAAATAGGGGTTTTCTGCCTGCGCAGGATTAATTCCATAAAAGGGGAAATCATTATTAATTACCAAAAATCATTAATAACAGTAATATACCCCTTATATGATGCAAATATGAATGGAATATAAGTATTATAGTGCAAGTTCATGTATACATTTTATATGCATCAGTCGGTAAAACTTTGGGTTCCCCTAGGAGGGATAGATATTGCATTGATCCACATTTAGATAGAGAGGTAAAACCTCATAACGATCTATTCCCACGAGATAGATGGAATGGGAGGATTGACCGAGGGACATTTAGTAACTCCGTTGTAAGATTCTCCTTGAGGTTCTAGATATCACGCTCCGGCTTCGGAATAGCCTTCAATCGATCATCAAGCGAAGGTCGTACTGAATATAGAGGAAAGACCATAGGGGAAACTCTTAGATTAATGTACACATGATCCTCATGGTCAGGGGTTGATGTTAAAGATTTAGGAGATTTTGTCAGCGGACCTTCCGGGGAGGTGCTTGAACCACAACACTGAAATTGTCGGGGTCACAAAGGGCCTAGGTCGTGCTCTTGATAAACTCCAAGCATCATTTCTACTTGAGATTCAGGTTTGGTTAGGCGTGCGGATAATTCAGACTTGACATGTCCGAGGAAGGAGTTTGCTAAAGTTAACCGATAGATAGGGTAACTAGATTCCCAAGCTCTGAGCTACAATGTCAAGCTCCAGAACACAACCGAGATTGGGAACACCATGGGGTCACGGCTACGAAGAGAAAGAAATTTGAACCGGCATGAACTTCAAGCAAGGAAGTGCAACTGAGTCCTATTTGGGAAACACCAGTAAGATGATGAGATTTGACAACTCTTTTCTTATCGAGAACAAACCGGCCAGTGGCATACATGACGTATTTAGAGAACTGGAGCTAACAACCTACATCTCATCAACAATCTGCACATGCATGACCAACTTGACTTTATTTCCGGGGAGACGAGCGAACGTCACTCGGGCCCCTGACGACATATGTCACCGGTTCCGGGAGGAAACTTACTTTTCAAGGAAAAAGACGTGGTCTTCGGAGTTTCGACACGAATCTAACTCATTGACCGAAGGTGTGCACCTAAACAAAATAGACTTGGAAACTCAGACAACTTAGCTCGATGATGTGATTACCAATCATGCTAGGAGTGCCACCAAAGCCTTTGGATTTCAAAACAATAACAATTGCCAAGAATATCCGATTACCACAACGATATTCATCCTCAACAATCTTGAGCCCGGGTAGCTCAGAGGTAGACGTATAAGGAAGGGTATGAGCATCACTTCATCAAGTACATAATGAGACTAGGCACGACCTCTTGATATAAAAGAGTGTGACACTCCATGGTGGAACGGAACAAAAGCTAGACAAGCTCTATTCTGCGAATTACAAAACTTTGACCTGACCGAGAAATGGACAAGGTACCGGAGTTTGTTTCTCCTGATATCCCGAAGTGGAATGCCTGGACAAACCACAAGAATAACATGCATCAGAACACCCCAATGCATGATAAACTTGACTGTCAACTTGCAGACAGAGGTCGGACAATAGGTTAGGAGTAAGAAACGGACTAACAACAATACCAAGATATTTCAGAAGCCCTTGTTAGCACTCTTCTGACAACTAGTGCCGAAAGGTTTCAAGAACGGGTGTTAGTAGAGGAATCACAAATATTGCTGGAAAAACTCGCTAAGAGCAATCCCATCGTGATTCAGATGGCTCCCTGACAGAGAGTCTAGCTAAAGCTAGTGATAGAGAAGAGCATTGCTGAGCAAGTCAATTACGGCTGCGTCCTCGAGCTTGAAGACTAACTCCCAATTTTTCCAACCTGATGTAGGGTTCGAATTAACATCAGGGTTCAACGGAAAAAATCTTGGGTTAAAGATCAGCTTCATGCACCGGGACTCACAATAGCATAATGCTCACAAGGGTGACAAACCCTCATGAATCATTACACCAGAGCCCTATCACAATCCGGGACCTTCGGTTCAAGATCTTGGCTACAGCC
Organism: Puccinellia tenuiflora; assembly: GCA_012064385.1. NCBI lineage: Eukaryota > Viridiplantae > Streptophyta > Magnoliopsida > Poales > Poaceae > Puccinellia > Puccinellia tenuiflora. The sequence goes on along the minus strand of QRDG01000567.1, from coordinate 3,335 downwards.
AAAGAATGTCTTGACGATCCGCAATAGTTCCTCTCTTCAGCTTTAGAATTGGCAGACGAGCAGAGCGAACCAATAAACTAAAGGTAGTAGCCAACCCCGTGATCCTAAAGATTTGAATTTTGCTAACGAGAAGAAGCACCATTAAATCAAATAGAGGTAAGATAACTCAGAGTAGAGCGAGTTGGGTGAGGAGTAAAAAGAATCCTAAGAGGGTTTTCACAACTCATTTTTAGGTTAAAAATAATTTTCAGGAACACTAGACTCGACATCGACCAATAGAACGGGTTTCCTACAGGCAGCCCTGCTCTGATACCAACTTGTAGCACCCGACCCCAGAACTATACAATGAAGCTTTGTGCAACCGGTCATGCTACACAATCGAAGGTTACTGGGGTTACCAATCCCAGGCCAAAACCTTTGGCAGGCGTGCTCGGAATGGATCATCGGCAACGCAACTCTTCGATCATGCCATAAGTTCAGGCATAGCTATCATGTATAGTAGCGAGATCAAGATTGCAGAACAACTGGCACATCACAGACTCTATCACACAAAGAGGTCATCTAGCAACTCATATATGAGAAAGATACAAATTACACACAAAAGGGGTCACCGACCCATCAGTACATCATGCGGAAGCGAAGTAGTTGTCTAGTACAACAAGATCCAAATATATGGCCTAAGAGGCCTACACATAAACATAACTCAGCCAGCTTGTTCTGACGTCCCAAGCTGCCACCTAGGAACTCCGAACTACTCGTCGATGTCCAAGAAGAAAACCACCTCGCTGCTCGGTGTCGTCCTCCTCTGAAACAAATTATAAAAGTAGCAAAGAGAGACTGAGTACGATGTACTCGCAAGTTTAGTAGGGCGATATAAGCCCAATGATGACGGAGGCTCTAAAGCTGTATAGTAGCTATTTTGCATAAAGCTAGTTTTCATTTACAAGATAGAAAAGACCCATGGCATCGACTACTCAGAAGATTTTCATAAAAGTGGTAAGATAGAACTTTCATCTTCGATTCTCATCGAACCAACTTGTAGCCATCTCTCATCACTCAACACCACCAAGGCACCCCCTCGAATCACCCTCGAGGAAATGAACCTTTTATCACACGTTGATTATGCAACCTCTAGCTGCCAAATTAATTAAAATGTTCAGGTTCTCTATGATCTTATCGTCTATTCCCAAGTCGTCCATAACCGCGGACACGGCTTTTCGAAAAGATTTAACCCTGCAGGGGTGTACTAATTTACCCATTGGTACCGTCCGGCTCACCTGATTGGCCCTCTTCCGGGGAAGGCCGGCGAGTGGGCGCGGTTAAACCTTTACCTCGCATGAGACTATCCAAGAGTCATCTGTGGCGACAGGACAAGTTTACCCAGCCTATTTCAGCCCCTGCCCCCATCGCCACGTCCTAAACACCACCATCCTCATCGTTTCTTTTTCCGCTCACACACCCACGTGCAAATGGAAATAGCAAACTAGAGGACCCTTGGATACGCCCGCGCAAGTTATTCAGTTAGTAAGGAGCCCATACTCCCACCAATGGAAGCATGCTCGTCTTGGTTCAAGAGGTAAAGAACTCGCACCTAGGGGCAAGAAAGAGATAAAACACCATCCCCGATGGCAACTCATCCAAGCCTTCTTAGCAATTTAATTAAGCATCACAAGTAACCACCATGTCCGAAATCATTCCATCAACATCATAATTATGGAATTTAATCAACGGACGTAAATAGCATCCGACTAAGCATGGCTAAGCATAGCTAAGCATATATCAACAACCAAATATATCTTGTCTCAGGCCAACACATCAAACCTAGGGTTCATAGGTAAGGAAAACATGAATTGGTTCGGGGGAAAAACATGCATCATAGGATACTCTAATATTGACCAAGATTGACATAGAATGAATGAAATATTATGGTTGATAAAAATAAGTTTATAAAGCAAATAGGATTCTAGATGCCAAGAAGGTTAGGTTATCTCTTGCCTTGCTGCGGGGCGTGTAGAACGGCTCATCGGGGTGGTAGGTAGGGTTAACCTCGACTCCGGAATCTATCGATACCCAAAATAATAACATAAGAACAAATAAATAACACGAAGACAAGGTGCAATGCATAATCATGATGACATGTCAAGTTTATGCAAAGATATCATCATATGATTTATCTAACAATATTAATGGAGTGCCAAATGATTAGTGCAATTATTTGGAACCAACCCCATATTTAACTTAATGTCCACATTGCTTATAAATTACTACATTACTAAGAAGTGGATCAAATATGCATGAACATGACATGATTTGGTAGATATTGTTCTTCCGATCATTTTGGTGCCTCATTTGTGAATTTCCAAATATCGAAAAATAAATAGTGAATTAAATAATTATTTGAATTTAATTCTTTTAATCAATTAAAGAATAACATCAAAGGAAATTTTGTGATCATGACATGATATTAGCATGGTTTGATAGCATTTGACATGTTGATCCTTTGATATTTATTCATAATTTTTGGTTAAATATTTAACAAGTTATGATTTTTCCCAAATTAGGTATATTTATACCATTTTAGGAATCTTAACTAAATAGCAAGAATATAAATTCTAAAGACCATTACAATCATTCTAACATGAAGAGTTTGTTTTTCTGAACATTTGATATTTGATTTGTCAAATTGGAGCATTATTTAAAAAGATATCAATTATTTTATTTTGTTTTTATTTCCTAAAAAGGAAAAACATAGCCAGACAGGCCGGCCTTCAGCCAGCCCGGCCGGGCAGGCCTCCCGAAGGGTCCGGCCTTTGGAAGGCCCAGGCTGGCAAATGGGCCGGGCAGGCGCCCGAGGCAACCGGCCTCCGGCCGGCCCAGACAGGTGCCAGGCCGGCTGAGCAGGGCTCTCTTGGTCGGTCAAATGCCACGACCGCACGTGCCACAGCGGTGACCACTGGTGGGACGCACGGCAGCAGCAACTACGAAAGGGGGAGAGGGAGCGGAAGGTTGCCCAAACGGAGGGGAGCTCACCCTCGCGGCGGGGGAGTGCTCGACGGCGGCGGGGGGGGACGGAGTCGACTGGATCGAGGTCAGCAGAGCGACGGCCGTGGTGGAGGTAGCCGAGGACGGAGACGCCGAATCCGGGCTCCCCAGCCGATTCCTTGGACGGGGAGGAGCGACACGGCGAGACACAGCTTTTATCGGCTTCGATCGGCGCGGTGCGGCTCCAGGCACCGGCAAAACGACGGCAGGGCGGCGTCGGTCGGCGAAGCAGGGGCTCGCGAGCGAGGAAGGAACGGGAAGGGGCAGGTGAGGGTGAGGGAAGAGAGAGAGAG